>CM034312.1:77858371-78023442 GCA_019925795.1 Dendrobium chrysotoxum | reverse complement strand
TTAGCGGATACTTCTTGTCATATGTGCATCAAACATGCATGAGTCATCAAATATGAAGCGACATTGTTCTGAGGGCTAGTCACAACCAATCTAAAGAGGCGAATGTTATTTCTCCCACATATATTGATGGAAAATAGGATTTCACCTCCAATCGCCGAGCTTATTAGGTCATTCGGGAGGTCGCTCAGGAGGGGCAGAGGCAGACTGGTGCTTAGGAGCTTTGGAGGTTGGGGTATTAGTCGTACCAGCAGGTGGTTCGGATGGACTGGCTTGATCGCCCGGGGAGGGTTGTGCAAGTGGGGAGAATGGGCCCGCTTGGGCAGCAGTAGGAGGGGCAGACGGTGAAGTAGAGGGAGGGTTAACCCAATCCGAGGGGCATCTGTCCACAATATGCTCGATTAAGCCACAAGCAAAACAAAAATTTGAAAGGACTTCGAGTTCAATTTTCTGGAAGAAGCGTCCTTGAACCACCTTAATCCAGATGCCTGGAATAAGGGGTTTAGAGAGATCGAGTCTAACACACATCCTTGCAAATGAAGACCGCCCCCACGTGCTCGTATGGGAATCCAACCATAGCGATTCTCCAATGAAGTTGGTCATACGGGTCAAGTTAGTAACATCCCAATAGAGCAAGGGGAGCTGGGGGAGACAAACCCAGGCCGAAGAGTAGAGGCCCGCTAGAGAGTTTGGTGCATAGTTAGGTGTCCAGCGTACCATACCAATAAGGCTTCCCGCAACAATCCAGGGACCGCTCTGAAGGACAGTCTCATAATAATGATGTTGTGCTCTTTGGTGAACACCTAATCCACAAACAAGGAGATGCCAACCTCATAATATTTTGATAAATGAGAGTAGAGCCTATTCATGTGTCAACTCCCTCATTTCAATGAGGGATAGCCAACAACCTAAGAAGAATTTTGTAGATTGCATTGATGTGGCATCAATCTAATGACATAAAATCGGCACAATGATGTTGTGCTCTTTGGTGATGTAGCACTCAACAAGAATATGGCCCACCTTAAAGCTTGAATTTAAGTCTTCTGGTGTTTTTTTACATGAATCCTATTGCATGTTGGTCCATGAAACCTAACTGTCCTAGCTCAATAGTCTCGTTAGTTAGGAACACTAGGTTGAATTAAATGAAAGTAGCTGATTCAAGTAGAATTGACCTAAGTAGAAAGCCGAAGTAGATTGGCACTCATTAAATAAAGATCCACGCATACCACTAATGGGTCAATATGAATATGCATCAATCCATTTGATAATTTAAGCTCCAAATTGATTCCTTCCCCTTCATTTACCAAAACAAGCCATAAATAAGGCAATATGCACCATTGTTTCTTAATACTAGTATTTATGTTTTTTCTAGGTTTCACAGATGTAGAGATATTGCAAAATCTTATAAAATGTTGGAAAAGAGACGTATAAGGTGATACGAAAGACAAGATAACAAAATATTTGATTCAACAAACCAAACTTCGTCATGTAAATAGAGAGTTATAAAGGTGAAAAAAAGGAAAGAAACAATATACTCTAGCAAGAAAGAAAATTTGAATATTATAGCAGGCTTAATTTGAAAGACAACTAAGCAGAATTTGATAGAATCCCCAGGAATTAGCCAGCAATTATTCCCACACAGGCAAGCCTCAACTCCAGCCCAAACAGCATCCTGCCAAATGGAGAAAATAGCAAGATTTACCATCTAGGGACGATTCATCAATTGTCATTTATTGCGCCACCAGGAATTCTATTTGGGAGTTGGAAACCCCTGCTAATCGTGCCATCATCTATTATATGTCTATCTAGAGATAAATAATAAGTATGGTTGAAGGTAAATAGCATTTATCCTTTCCCTTTTGCTTGGCAGCCAGTATTCACAGGGGCAGAACCAACTCTAATTTCGAGGGTAGGCAAACTTGTTATATGAATATCAAAGAAAAGAATTTCATTTCATTATAATTGATAAATTGAAAATAAATTACAAGTTTTGCATTCTATTTTGCATTTTCTGAATAGACATCACATAAACATCTATCAGAAAAATAGCGTTAATTTATTGTTGATCATGTACTTCATCTTTCTTAACAATTTCAAGTACTTCTATCACATAAAAATACATTTTCATTAGCCTAATTAAAGTGTAAAAATGTGACCACCTTTCATTAGCCTAGTTCATTGCAACAGTATTCACGATTCTTGAAGTCATCTCAAAAAGACATTTTACCTGCCAATGATTCTTTGCTACAGCTATTAAGCACAATTGGAGTTAATGACCAAAACAATGAATATAGAATGTCTTAGAATTATCATTCAATATTAGTGCCTTCAAACCATCATATTCTCCACTCGCATATTAGATGCACCATCATATTCTTGGCCACGTATCATGTGTATACCTAGCGAATGCTTTGCAAGTATAGTTTCAAGAGATGCCTTAAATGCAATACAACTAGTTGAGGGAACATGCTGAATACGTTAATTTCAAATTTGAACTAGAATTTTCCAATGTAATTTTCTTTACTTTGTCGTTATGACTAGCAAGAAAATGAAGTAGCTATAAATAATTTCCTTAATTATATGATCTAGAGGACTCATCATGGCCACAAAAGAATAATCTCTAACATAGAAGAAAGCGCACAATCAATTGCTACTGTCAGCATAAAAAAATAAATAAAATAAATAAAAGTGAAAAAATAAAATAAAATAAATAAATAAATAAATAAAATTGCTACGGTCAGCATGATCCAATATTTTTTTATTATTATCCTTATTCGACCACAAATTAAGAAGATTATGATATTGATGCTTTATTAAGTCCCCACATTTCTATCTCGCCTTATTGTGTGCACTATTATGTTCTCTAACATGGCCTAAAAGTCTTTCTTTTCTCTTCCAATTCTTAAACCCTCCACCAACAAATGAATCTCCACCACCTTGGCTTGTAATAATTTGCTCTCCGGACTTAAACAGCTAACAATAAAGATAAAATGCACCATCTTTCTGCACACTATATTCTAACCATGCATGATATTCCTCAAACTATTTTATATTAAATCTACGTGCCACATTTTCAATCATTATTTGAGGGAAATCACGACTTCTCAGTCCATGTGGCCCTTTCAACAAATAAGTTCGATGAATATTATCCCTCTCATTAACATCATAGCTCCAAATAGATGGTCAAAGCCTACGATTAGCAGGAAGAATGTTGATATCAATCTCCACACGTTCTTTTCTCTTTAAATATCAATCCATGTATTAAAGCCAAGATACATTAATGACTATTTTTCCAAAATCAAGGTCCTGCGAATTAACTCTTGTTAGTGATTGGTATTTGATCTATTTATAAATGTATGAGAATCTTCATGTAACTCTAAGACATTAGATTATCTCTATTACACACAAAAAAGTAGGCTACAACCTTCTCATAACCGCACTCCACTAATATACTATAGCATAAGAAAGGGATTTGAAGTATGATGTTGACTTTGAAATAATTGAGAAGCACTATTTATTCCTTTCCAGATATTTGATAATGTTATGTTCTTTTGTATTTTGATATCTAACTATAAGTACGTGCTATATTATGAATATAACAGGCAGCAACATTTTTTCATGCCAAAGATTGAAACCTGCATGGCTCACTTCTATCTTCCTTGGGCTACAAATCTAACAGGCAGCAGCTTTTGGCTTAAGCAGTATAGTTCATGTGCCTAAGATGGAGCTAGAGACTGTCTCATCACTTAATAAAATTATATTTTCTTGCATAAAATATTAATTTTGCAGGCATTTACATGAAAATGGACAGTTAAACTATATTATGGTTGTACAAAAAAACTGTATAAGGAGCTTCGTCCACATCCCAACTAATTCTCTTGACAATACCTCACATGCTCTTAAAAGTTTTGCCTAATTTACATCTGTTAATTGCTTCCAGACTTTCAAACTTCCAACATAAAGATGAAACAAATAGATTCCAATAATATAGAGGTGTTTATAACAAATCCAGCTGCAAGATATTCATCAAGAAAACAGAAAGCCAACCGACAACCAAACATAAAAAATTGTGAGCATCCATTTATGAAGCAAAATAGATACCAAGCTACATCTCCAGTAAAAAAATCAATCAAATCTTGAAACAAACATAACAAGATTTACAATAGCAGAAGCCAGATTTTGATTAAACTATTACACATTTCACAATAGGAAAAAATCACAGACATGCCATCTCAAAACATGAAAACAAAACTGAGTCCACCCATCAGGCCATTACAAGTCTAGATCCAAAGAAAAAATAAAATGAGATTGCAAATCTCCTAATGAAAACCAAGAGACCACGAAAATCTAACATATCTGAATAGTTTCGAACATGAAATTAAACTATACAAAATGGCATTATGTTTTGGGTGTTAGCACGATGGAAAATATTTTGATCTAATGATTCTAAGAAAGAATGCAAAAAAAAGAGCATAAATGCTTTAAGCCATAGAGAAGGTGATAAAAAATACTTCTAAACTTGTTTGAGGAGGAAACGGACTGACGAAGTACCAGAGCAGGCAAGCAGCAGCATCTGGTGAGGACGAGGCAGAGCACGCTAGATGCCCATCTGCAGCCAACTGTCGAGCAAAAGGAAGAGAGGGAGGCTAAGCAAAAGGCCAGCGGCACCTTGATCGAGCCTTGAGTGGATGGAAGAGAGGGAGAGGGCGTGTCATTCTTCAATCGACATGCATGTGGTTGAACATTTAACATTTAATTGTTCAAAGAGTGGCACACAGATTGAACGGTGGAACGAAGGGGCAGTACGAAAAAAAAAAACTTTTTTTTTTGGGGGGGGGAGGGGGGGTCAGATTTTTGAATATGACCCCGCGATAAGTATTTTTTTTCAAGCTAATGTGTTTTCGCCCCTGGGTATTCAATTGTAAACATCAAACAAGCAAAGCTAGCCAATAATTTTTTTCAAATAAAGGTCTTATCAACTCTTTGATCAAAATATCAGCCGTCTGATGGTAGGACAGAATATATAAATACAGATTTCTTTGATGAAATATTGATCCATCTTCACATGCTTAGTTCAGTCCTGACAGATAGGGTTGTGTGCAATATTGTTGGTCATTTTATTGTCATTAGATAAGATCATAGGAGTTTTCATTGTTACTTGAAGCTTTTCTAGGAGTAGCTTAAGCCGGATTAATTCACTAATCCCACTAACCAAAGATCAAAGTTAAGCTTTTGCATTTACTCCATTCCATGACTTTCTGTTAATTTGCCAAGCTATAAAATTACCCATGTATATGTATAATACCAAGATGTGGATCTCTTGTCAACTATAGAGGCTAACTAATCAACATCAATGTAGGATTCTTGATGTAGGACTAAATGCGTGAGTTGATTTTCAAATAGGAAATTACACACTTCTTGCAGAGTAATCATAATTATTCAACTTCTAGCAATTTTAAATGAAAGATTGAAAACAATAAAGAGATGATTAGATTAGGCAATCAACTACACGATAATCATTAGGAGCATAAAATAATCAATTCAAATCAAGATTTTCAATACATGAAACCTTTCAAAGGAAATCCCTAAATTAACATTTAGACTAAGTCACTATGTAAAATCCCTCACTCAACTCTTGATAATTGATGAAAACGGAGAGAGCTTACATAACCTTTATGACGCCACAATTGAGGAAAAACTTAGAAGAGATTAGACTTAGAAGAGAGTTCACCTTTGTCAGAATTCAGAAGCAAGTCGCCACTGAATAGGAGGATGTGGTTGGTCGATAGCGGTGGCGAGGGGAAAGAGAATTCTCTCTACGTAGTCGTCAACGGATTAGTCGTTCTCGAAGTCGATGTCGAAGAATGGAGACCGAAGGATGTCAATCAGCCCTTGATCGTCATAAACAAAGCCGTGATCATGTTCTGGATCCGTCATACATGAGTGGACAGCAAACAAGGAGTTGGGGGAACTTCTAAACAGCAAACGGAGGCTTTCCAGACAGCAAGGAACCCTTGTTAAAATTTCTGGACAGCTAGTAGAGATGTCCAGGAAGCCTGGACAGCAAGTAGGGAATGTACTAGGCAGCAACTAGAGGAGTCGGGATAGCAGGACAGCAGGTCTTCCCTTGCAAAATTCTCTGGGCAGCAACATGAAGACTTGGAGAGATGGTAATAGCAGAAAATAGGAGGAGATTAGTAGGAGTAATTGAGGTGGAGAGAGGAGGGAAAGGGGCCGGCCATATGGAAAAGAGAAGGGAATTCTATTTCCAGATTTGGGATGTTATTTTAAGAAGGGAATTAGTCAAAAAAAATCTGAATTTTAATTTTAAATTTAATGGTAGAGGTAAGTGGGAAGATTTGAAATTTAAATTCCCAAACAAAGGGGGAAAGGAGGGAGGGGCCGGCGGCTACGAGAGGAGGGGTGGATTTAGGGAGATATAATTGCTTGCCAATTCAAGCAACTTAAGTTAGGAAAGAGATTCTAGTCATACATCTCTCCAATTTAATATTTAATTTCAAATAGATTTGATTGGAGGAGTTTCCAAAAATAATTTTTCTTAATTAGGAAAGAAATTTCAGATTTTAAATAGATTAAAATCTGATTTGAGAACCTGCCTAATTTAAGATGCGCTAATTACGAAAAGTGTCAATTAAGGATTTGAAATTTGGAGGCAAAGGAAAAGGTATGGCCAGCGGCTATGAGGGGGATTAGGGTTAGGGCCGGCGGTCAGGGTTAGGGTTAGGGATTTGGGGACCGACGGCTATGGGAAGGGGAAGGGCCTTTGTGGCCGACAGTTAGGAGGATAGAGGGTGGAGGCCGGCAGTTAGGAGGAAGGGGAAGGCTTGGGCCAGCGGCTAGGAGGAAGAGGGAGGGAGGCCAACGGCTTGTGGATAAGAAAGGGGAGGAATTTGGTGGAGGAGGTGGACCACGAACCCGGACGCTTCCTGCGATTGGTGGATAGTACGTCACCCTCACCTAGGAACTTCAAACTCTCACAAAAACTCTCAAACTCACCAAAACATAAGTGCAGGAATTTTTCATAATAATCATCATTACCCTCTCCAAAGAAGAAGAGGGGTTATAAATAGCCAATGTTATAATAAAGAAATAAAAGATACAAGTGTCCCTAAGGGTCACAGACAACTATTCTCTCAAGTTAGGGTAAAAATAAAAAAACTGCGATAATAACTCATATGCACAAATAATAGTAATAACCCTAACATAAATGATATCTCAAAAATAAAGTGATGCGATCGTGGCCGTAGATCGTCGGCCCCTTCTCTGGTAGACTCACCATGGTCGGATGTCCTCATCATTCTCCCGGGGTGGAAAAGAGCTCGACTCCGTCCAGTATGCATCCCGGGTGCTCTCATAAATCTCTGGTGCATCAGGATCAATCTGCTGTAGCACCTCGCACTCTAACCAAGTGTCCTCTGACTCTGGCTTATCTCTCTACCTTATCAAATGCCTTCTTCGTCCACCCTCTTTTGTGGAAATGATTTCATCATTCAGAATCATGTCAACTGCCTCCACGATAGGTATTTTGGAAATATTTGGGAGTGGAGGAAGGCTTGGGTTCTCACAGGGTGGGGTCACACAAGGCTCAGTTTGTAGTGGATTAGGTGGGTTAAACTCTAGACCCTCATAGGTTACTAAATCTTCAATGTTAAAAGAGGGATTAATATAGAAATCTACCGGCAGATCCACCACATAAGTATTGTCATTAATTTTTTTAATTATGTCGAATGGTCCTGCACTTTTAGCATGTAATTTCTTAACGGCCCCTTTCGGAAACTATTCCAGATGAATCCGGACCATCACTGAATCACCAACTTCGAATGTTTTGAATCTTTGTTTAAGATCAGCATGAAGTTTATAATTCATATTACTCTGTTCAATTTTGCGTGTAACTTCTATATGCAGTTCATGCAGATGTGATGCAAATGAAGATGCAGACTCAGAAATCCTATACTTAAGATACATTGATATAAGATCTAAAGGCTGCCTAGGTTTGTACTCATATACAATTTCAACAGGACTCGGGCCAGTGGTGCGGTTCACATAATTGTTATAAGCAAATTCAGCAGTGGGGAGTTTGGAATCCCAATTTTTAATATGCTCACCCACTAAAGATCTCAACAGGTTTCCTAGACTCCTATTAAACACTTCGGTTTGACCATCTGTTTAAGGATGAAAGGCCGTGGAGAATTGTAACTTGGTGCCCATTTTCATCCAAAGAGTTTTCCAAAAGTAGCTTGTGAATTTGAAATCCCTGTCGGATACGATGGTCTTCGGCAAATCATGTAACCTAACGACCTCATTAAAGTACAGCTTAGCAATATGGGAGGCATCGGATGTTTTAGAACAAGATAGGAAATGTGTCATTTTGGAGAAACGATCAAGTATGACGCATATGACATCATTTGTATGAAAAGTCTTAAGCAAACCTAAGACGAAGTCCATGCTGACATCTTGCCATGGACAACTGAGAACTGGTAAAGGGGTGTAAAGACCTATATTCTATTTTCGTTGTTTGGCCAGTTGACAAGCATGACATCTACTGACCATTTTACCCACATCTTTCTTGAGGTTGAGCCAAAAGAAATGGTACTCTACAAACTCAATAGTCTTATCGTGACCGAAGTGTTTGGCGAGACCTCCGACGTGAAGCTCCCAAACAAGGAATTCCATAAGGGAAGTGCAAGGGACGCAAAGCTTTTGGGCTTTGAAGAGGCATCCATCTTCAAAGAGAAAATCATCCACAAGGCGCGTGTTACATGTGGTCAAAAGGGAGTAAATCTCTTTGAAGTCAGGTCATTCCGAGTAGTCCTTTTTGACTTGTTCAAACCCAACGACTTATGCCTTCATTTCGGTGGTAGTCATCATACGACGACTGATGGCATCAACAGCTTTGTTTTTAACTCCCACTTTGTGCCTAAGGGTATACGTGTACTTCTATAAGAATTCTACCCAACGACCATGACATACGTTCAGCTTTTTCTGAGAGTTTATATAACGAAGAGCCTCGTGATCCGAAAGACGATGAACTCTTACGGAAGCAAGTAGTGTCACCAATATCGAAGGGATTGGATCACTGCGTAGAACTCTTTGTCGTACGTGGAATACTGTTGCCGGATGTCATTCAGTTTCTCACTAAAGTAGGCAATAGAGTGATCTTCATGGGACAGCACACCTCCAATTCCGACCCCCAAAGCATCACAGGTAACTTCGAAAACCTTGGAGAAGTTAGGAAGTCTCATCACTGGGGCTTCCACCATTCTTTTCTTAATCTCCTCAAAGGCTCTGGTGGCGGCCAGGGCCCAGTGAAAGTCCCTTTTTTAGGCAATCAGTGATAGGAGAGACAATGGTACTAAAATTTTTAATGAATCTCCTATAGAAGGTGGCTAAGCCGTGGGAGCTGCGGACTTCCCGAATGTTCCGAGGAACTGATCATTGTAGAATTGTTTTCACCTTCTTGGGGTCTGCAAAGACCCCTTGGGCAGACACAATAAAGCCCAGAAAAGCTACTCGATCAACAATGAAGGTGCATTTCTTAGGACTAGCATAAAGCAGCTCCTTCCTTAAGACTTCACAGACCTGCCTTAAGTGGTCTAAGTGCTGACTCACGGATTGGCTATAGATAAGAATGTCGTCAAAGTAGACAATGACAAACTTACCCATGAAAGGGCGCAACACTTAGGTCATGATTGTCATAAACATACTCGGGGCGTTACTTAATCCGAAAGGCATGACCATCCACTCGTACAAACCATCCTTGGTTTTAAAGGCAGTTTTCCACTCATCGTCGGGTCGGATCCGGATCTAGTGTTATCCACTCTTAAGGTCAAATTTGGAGAAGAGATTGGCTCCTGTCATCATGTCCAGCATATCAACTAACATCGGAATAGGAAATCAATATTTAACAGTTATTTTGTTGATGGCACGGCTATCAACACACATTCTCCAACCACCATTCTTCTTCGGTGTAAGAAGAGCTGGTACAGCACAAGGGCTGAGACTTCCTTTGATATAGCCCCGTTGCAGTAACTCGTCCACTTGTTTTTTAAGTTCATCATGTTCCGTGGGGTTCATGGGATAGTGGGGTAGGTTGGGAAGTGATGCATCGGGGACAAGATCAATAGCATGTTGGATGTCTCTTAAGGGAGGAAGTTGATCATGGATATCATCAGGGAAGACATCAATAAAGTCACTCAGTATGGGTTGGACCTTCTGAGGAATAGGCTCAACAGACTCAGAGAAGTCTTACGGCCAACCAAGGCGTACAGGGGTGCGCCAAGTGCTATTTCAGAATTAAGGACTTTAGCTGTCACAAGGTTCAGCCCCTTCTTGGGTTGGATTGGAGTGGGTTTAGGGTCTTCCTTAACCCTGGGTCGTGTTGGCAGAAGTTTAATCTTTTTGCCTGTATCTTCAAACACGCACGTGTTTGAATGCCCATAAATATGAACATCATTATCAAAGAGCCAGCGATGCCCTAGGATTGTTTGTCCAACATCCATCACCAGAACATCACATCACACATTCTCCTTATAATTAGCAAAGGAGATAGGTATGAGGCTTCGTTCCTTCACCTCTAAGGAAGGGGTTTCAATATTGGACCCGACCTAAAAATCCGACCCAAACCCGACCCGAAAATTTCGGGTTTGGGTTGACCCGAACCCGAAATGGTTCGGGTTCGGGTTCAACAATTTGACCAGTTTCAAAAATCGGGTCAGGTTCGAATTGACCCGTTGACCCGAAATTGACCCAAAATTGACCCATTTTTGACCCGAAAACCCGTTTTTGACCCAGCAACCCGAGATTGACCAGTTTCTGACCCGATTTTGACCAGAAAAGCGAAGATTGACCCGTTTTTGGACCTGAAAACTAACAGTTTTTTGTTGGCACCGGGTCATTCGGGTCGGGTCGGGTTCGGGTTGACCCGAATAGTGCCGGATCAATTTCAGGTTCGACCCGAACCCGACCCGTGACCCGAAATTGACACCCCTACTCTAAGGCAGTGGAGTTGACCCAAACTACCTTGTAGGGTTTAGGGTGAGGAACATCAAATAGATTAAATCTAGCCACCATCTTGTACAAGACAGCATTGATGCAACTGCCACTATCAACTATGACTTTACAATTTTTATCTTTAATTTTGATGTAGGTGTGAAAGATTGAAGTCCTACGCCTATCATTAGTAGCAACTGGTTGTGCATGTGCACATCTCACTATACAGATGGGAGAGATGTCTATTTTCTGTATACAGTGGACGACAGCAGTGTCCTCATCCTCAAAGAATTCACCGTTACCTTCAACTTCGTGAATCTGGTCAACCTCGGGCTCAAGTTCATCTTTAGTGATTTCCTCAATAATGGTGACTTTATAAGTACTAAAACACTGAGAAGCAATGTGCTCATATCCCTGACACCCAAAGCACTTGGTTCCTGGGTGGGACCTAGGGGTATCAAGGGTTGGAGGCTTGCCCCTAAAGTCAGGACAGGGCATAGGAGGACCGGAAGGTGGTTGGTTAGTGTTACTTAAAGTCGACCAGGAAGTGGAGTGATGAAGGGCCGATCCACTGGAGGGTCTGTAGGACGGCCTAGAGTCCTGGTGTCGACTAGGGTGTTGGGAATGGGTTTCTTTCAGGCCTAAGACTAGGCTGTAGACATTTTCTAAAGTAGTGACGTTCCGAGAAAACAGTTTGTTGCATAGGTCTTCACACAACCTGATACAGAATATGGATAGAATTTGAGCGGGGGTAGTAGAGGCCTCCCCCTTGCAGCGAATCAGGTAGTCGTCAAATGCTGCAATGTATTCCTTTGCCAGTTTATTGCCTTGGGTCAACATATTCCACCTATCAAGAAGCCTAGAAAAGTACGAGGGAGACAAATACTTTTGTTTGAGCTACCGTTTCATTGAAGGCCAATCAGTGATGAGATACTCGTTGCGGGATTCTCTAAGGCTTTCTAGGTTGGCCCAATATTGACTAGCCCTACCCGTGAGTTTCATTTCAGCAAACCTAACCTTCCTAGCCTCAAATATGTTATACCACTTAAAAAAATTATCCATACCCTTGATCCAGTCCAGAAAGAGCTGGGGATCGAGAGTACCGTCAAAGGTTGGAGCATCGACCTTAGTATTTTTTAAAAGAGGTGTATTAGGATCGTTATTAAGTTCATGACCGTACTGGGGAGCTCAATAAGGGGCACAGGGGTGTCCTTATCTGGTAAGGTGTCATCCCCATATATGGAAGGAGGCCTAGAAGGTGTGTAAGGTGTAGGGTGATTTTTAACTCGATCTAGTGTATTAAACCTTTCAGTTGTGTGGCAACGGAGTTCAACTATGTCGGGTTGATTTTCCCTAAGTTATTGGCTGATTGTGTTCATTTGACCTACCAACAGATCTAAAGTCCTGTGAATTTGTTCCGGGTCCATCCTATGTCTAAGGGTGACTCAAATTTATGTAAATAGAAAGAAAGGAATATGATAACACAAGCAAGTAATTTGATACGTGTAGGATGCGATTTAGATGCTAAGATATGAAATAAAATTTTTCTAATAGGCACCTAAATGCAACCATGCTCTGATACCAGATGATGTAGGACTAAATGCGCGAGTTGATTTTTAAATGGGAAATTACACGCTTATTGCAGAATAATCACAATTATTCAACTTCTAGCAATTTTAAAAGAAAAATTAAAAACAATAAAAAGATGATTAGATTAGGCAATCAACTACACGATAATCGTTAGGAGCATAAAATAATCAATTAAAATCAAGCTTTGCAATACATGAAAGTTTTTAAAGAAAATTCCTAAATTAACATTTAGACTAGTCAGTATGTAAAATCCCACACTCAACTCTTAATAATTAGTGAAAACAAAGAGAGCTTACATAACCTTTATGATGCCAAAATTGAGGGAAAACTTAGAAGAGATTAGACTTGGAAGAGAGTTCACCTTTGTCAGGATTCGGAAGCAAAGTCGCCACTGAACGGGAGAATGTTGTTGGTCGATAGCGGTGGCGAGAGGGAAGAGGATTCTCTCTACGTAGTCTTCAACGGATTGGTCATTCTCGAAGTCGATGTCGAAGAATAGAGACCGGAGGATGTCAATCAGCCCTTGATTGTCGTAAACAAAATCGTGATCATGTTCTGGATCCACCATACATGAGTGGACAGCAGACTAAGAGTTGGGGGAACTTTTGAACACCAAACGGAAGCTTTCCGGACAGTAGGACAGCAAGGAACCCTTACTGAAATTTCTGGACAGCTAGTAGAGATGTCCAGGAAGCCTGGACAGCAAGCAGGGAACGTACTAAGTAGCAACTAGAGGAGTCAGGACAGCAAAGCAGCAGGTCTTCCCTTGCAAAATTCTCTGGGCAGCAGTAGGAAGACTTGGATAGATGATAATAACAGAAAATAGGAGGAGATTAGGAGGAGTAATTAAGGTGGAGAGAGGAGGGGATGGGGCCGGTCATATGGAAAAGGGAAGGGAATTCTATTTCCAGATTTTGGACATCATTTTAGGAAGGGAATTAGTCAAAAAAAATTTTGAATTTGAATTTTAGATTTAATGGTAGAGGTAAGTGGGAAGATTTAAATTTCAAATTTCCAAACAAAAGGGGAAAGGAGGGAGGTGCCGGCGGCTATGAGAGGAGGGGTGGATTTATGGAGATTTAATTGCTTGCCAATTCAAGCAACTTAAGTTAGGAAAGAGATTCTAGTCAAATATCTCTCCATTTGATATTTAATTTCAAATAGATTTGATTGGAGGAGTTTTGATTGGAGGAGTTTCCAAAAATAGTTTCTCTTAATTAGGAAAGGAATTTCAGATTTTAAATAGATTAAAATTTGATTTAAGAACCTTCCTAATTTAAGATGCACTAATTACGGAAAGTGTCAATTAAGGATTTGAAATTTGGAGGCAAAGGGAAAGGTGTGGCCGACAGCAATGAGGGGGATTAGGGTTAAGGCCGACGGTTAGGGTTAGGGTTAGGGTTTGAGATTTGGGGACCAGCGGCTATGGGGAGGGGAAGGGCCTTTGTGGCTGACGGTTAGGAGGATGGAGGGTGGAGTCCGGCGGTTAGGAGAAAGGTGAAGGCTTGGGCCGGCGGTTAGGAGGAAGAGGGAGGGAGGCCGACAGCTTGTGGATAAGAAAGGGGAGGAATTTGGTGGAGGAGGTGGACCACGAACCATATCAGAATGTAGAATCTAGAAGTTGATTGAGTAGTAGGTTTTATTCATGTTATAGAAGTTTCTAAGGGGAAGGCTTGGGCCGGCGGTTAGGAGGAAGAGAGAGCGAGGGAGGCCGCCGGCCACACCTTTCCCTTTTCCTTCAAATTTCAAATCCTTAATTGACACTTTCCGTAATTAGTGCATCTTAAACTAGGAAGGTTCTCAAATCAAATTTTAATCTATTTAAAATCTGAAATTCATTTCCTAATTAAGAGAAACTATTTTTAGAAAGTCCTCCAATCAAATCTATTTGAAATTAAATATCAAATTGAAGAGATATTTGACTAGAATCTCTTTCCTAACTTAAGTTGCTTGAATTGGCAAGCAATTAAATCTCCCTAAATCCACCCCTCTCTCATAACCACCGTCCCCTCCCTCCTTTCCCCCTTTATTTGGGAATTTAAATTTCAAATCTTCCCACTTACCTCTACCATTAAATCTAAAATTAATATTCAGATTTTTTTTACTAATTTCCTTCCTAAAATAACATTCCAAATCTGGAAATAGAATTCCCTTCTTTTTTCCATATGGTCGGCCCCTTTCCCTCCTCTCTCCACCTCAATTACTCCTAATCTCCTCCTATTTTTTGCTATTACCATCTCTCCAAGTCTTCCCGCTACTGCCCAGAGAATTTTGCAAGGGAAGACCTGCTGCCCTACTATCCCGACTCTTCTAGTTGTTGCCTAGTATATTCCCTGCTTGCTGTCCAAGCTTCCTGGACATCTCTACTGGCTATTCAGAAATTTCAGCAAGGGTTCATCACTATCCTGCTATCCGAAAAGCCTCCTTTTGCTGTTCAGAAGTTCCCCCAATTCCTAGTCTGCTGTCCACTCATGTATGGCGGATCCAGAACATGATCACGGCTTTGTTTACGACAATCAAGGGCTGATTGACATCCTCTGGTCTCCATTCTTCGACATCAACTTCGAGAACGACCAATCCGTTGAAGACTACGTAAGAGAAAATCCTCTACCCCTCGCCACCGCTATCGAGCAACAACATCGCCACCGCTATCGAGCAACAACATCCTTCCGTTCAGTGGCGACTTGCTTCTGAATCATGACAAAGGTGAACTCTCTTGTAAGTCTAATCTCTTCTAAGTTTTCTCTCAATTGTGGTGTCATAAAGGTTATGTAAGTTCTCTCTGTTTTCATCAATTATCAAGAGTTGAGTGAGGGATTTTACATAGTGACTAGTCTAAATATTAATTTAGGGATTTCTTTTGAAAACTTTCATGTATTGCAAAGCTTGATTTGAATTGATTATTTTATGCTCCTAACGATTATCGTGTAGTTGATTGCCTAATCTAATCATCTATTTATTGTTTTCAATCTTTTATTTAAAATTGCTAGAAGTTGGATAATTGTGATTACTCTACAATAAGCGTGTAATTTCCTAATTGAAAATCAACTCACGCATTTAGTCCTACATCACGTTCACCTCAGGAGACATGCCCACTGAGATAAACTGGCAGCAGACAGATAGTTGCACGTGTCATCTATATGATGCATAGGTCCTTATACAAAACTTTTTCATAAATACACAGGGACCGCCAATGATGCAACTCTCCCCCATCACAAGCAAATATGAAGACATATTCTATGGTAAATATACATGCAGTTGCATATATATACAAAGATTCAGATGATTGTACACGTTTAAAGATGCTCATAGAAATTTAAATATCCATGTGAGTTCGTGCTTGCCTTTTAAAAATATGAAATAATTAAATTTAAGTCGCCCTTTAGTTCCATTGAGCACATTGACACCGACATCAATATTTCCAAGGAAATATTCAGAAAAAGTTTTATTTTTTATTGTTGTTTTGTTTACTTGTTTTATTCTTTGCAATAGAGGATCACTTCTAATTATTTAAAGCAATATTTTTATTATTATAAATAGGGTGTACGTGGAGCATGGGGCTCTGTCAATGTGGACCTTAAGAAAGTGCGTATGCATGCAATCTTATCTCTGCATCAAAGAGAGTCTAACACTTTGACTCAAATCAGTACAAATTTAATTGATTCGAGCTTTAGTTAAACTAAGGGACGAGGCAAGTTAAATCAAAAGAAGAAATGTTAGCTGAAAATGCTCATAATGTACTGTTTAAAACAGCTGAAACTCCAATTAAACAAACAAAACCTCCTTAGAAAAATGGCTACCTTAATAATCGACTAGAGTAATAAATATCAGGTGAACATCAACCTTCCTAGGTCGACTGCTTGATGATGTATCTATCTCTAGTGATGAAGCAATTTCAAAGACAAAGACTACTGATGCTGAAATGTGTATTGCCCGGTTGCAATGAAATTACAACTAAAACCATTCATGCTCTCTTTTTCCACGCATAAGAATGATAGAACAAATGAAATCTTATGTCAATATATTCAAGAAGGCATGGCTTTCAAACAAAACCCATTAAAATCAAAATCCTAAGCAATTAGCCAACTGCTTTAGAGCATCCTAAAGTTTTTTAACGAGAACGCATAAAGTTTGTTAATCTGAAAAAAAAAAAAGTGTCAACTTGAAGAGAAGACTAGCTTGTCATTGATGAACTTGGAGTTTGTCCACAAGACCACAGCCAATGAATGACGCCACCATTATAATATTCACAAAGTTACATCAAATCATATTATGCAAAATTAAGTTAGTGCATTGGCAGACATTGAAGCACACTAGCAACTATGAATGTGCATGATAAAATAGTCCAAGCAAGCATAGGTACGTAACCATACACCAGCTAGCTTAGGTCAAACGTTTGCTTTACATTTCAGTACTACTTGACGCCTAAAGAACTTCCAACTTAGCATTGCATAAGAATTTCTTTGCCCACCATTCATCATTGTTATAATAGGCTGCACTGGATAGTCCGCCGCTTAAATACAACTAGTTTTGCAACAGTTTGATCCACTTGTCTTTCATGACTAGTTTCCACAGGGGTTATTTTAAGTTCAAAATAGAGCTGAGAACCAGGAAATTTTAGTCAGTTTTGAGACAAGCCAAAGCAATCCACCCTTCTAGAAATTGGGCTGGCCTTATTGACCCAGATGCAGTTTTCTTCAGGTCAGCCCAATAAATACGGATAAGTTTTTGGGTTAGATGGGACCTTTTCGGGTTAGGACTGAACCAGCTGAACATTCTATTTCCTAAAAATAGAACCAAAATAGAAAAAAAAATCCAGGCTAGACCAAGCCAACTTTGCAATTCGAATCAAAACCAATACAGTAGTCCACAAAATTATAAGGCTGGTTCAATCAGAGTGTGCGGGTCATCAAGGCCTGCACAAGTTAGTCCATGGGACGGGCTAGCCATCAAAACCTGCACAAGTCTAGTTCTGACCTAATTTAAAACCTTTTCATGGTAGCTTGGTCATCTTGTCCAATCATTTTTTTGTCATCTAACATTACACACACTAATAAGATGTCAATTGCTATCCATTACATCATCCATACTATAGATCTGACCCCACCAACCCTCTTTTCAAACCCTTCAAGAGAACAAGGCATCTTTCTCATGCAAAGAGGTAGGACAATGTTAAGTTCTAAGCACTTTTTCATCACTTGACAGAAAAATGTAATCAACATGAAAAGAACATTACAAAGCTATATAGGGCTTGCAGGGAGATGAGGATCTAAAAGGAAAGGCTTAGCACCATCCCTGACCTGCGTCACTCGCTTACTTCAAAAATGCTTCAAGTCCTACTGATAAAAGAGAAACGACTGACTTGCTAGCTTCCCGAACTAGCTATCTAGTGAGTGCCCGCAACATTTTTGTGAAATCCCCTTTTATTTTGTATTTGTAGTAATTAATGACTTTTTTTGTTGGGAGGAAAAAAAGATGAAGCGGAAGATAGAACCAGAAAAATTGCCATTCCCACTCAAATCGGATCTAACAAGTGGAGTTTTCTTTTGCTTCACAACCTTGAGTGTTCTTGGCTGCCTTTCTGTAATCTGTGTAATCTAGCGCCTTATTCGTTTATCTCATATTTCAAATCGTCCAATCCAGGACTCTAAATAGAGCTTCTTTATGGGGTGTTATCTCATCCGCTGCTTGAAAAATCTCCGTTTTTGTCTTCGTAACCACAATTATTAGTGCGGATTGACTCCACTGGTCAAGGAAGAAAGAGATTCATTACTTTCACTTTCTATTTAGAAGATAGAAGAGAAATATGAAAGAGAAGAAAGAAAAATAAAAAAGAACTAATGAATAGACCTGCGATCCCATAAAAAGACATCACGATCCCTTGTGGGAAAAAAAGAATTTGCTAAGACGGAAATATTCTCTCATGCCCCAGTGAACGATAGCCTCGGGTAGACTGCGGATCTTAGGTGAAACCCAAAGTGCAGCCAACTAAACACCAAAGAAATAGGAAGAAAACTTCTATTCTACATCTGAGATAAAATGTGTGACTAACTCAATTTAAAAATAGCCAGGAGATTGGTATAAAGAGAGAGAGGACAATGAAAGCTAGTGCTCCCAATAAGACTATTGGGAATAAAGCACCAGGAACTTCCATAACGTTGGCGTGATTCGGTTTGAGCAACGGATCCTGACGTGATACATCTTCGTAATGAAAATGGAGTGGAAACAACTTGAAACCAAGTTGAAGCGGGATTCAGGTATAGGTCGGGACATACGCCGAAAGCATTGCATCAACTGAAACAAGCAGAACTTGCCCAAAACTAGAGTAAAACATCACTCCACACCTAACATCCAATTAGTGTAAATGCCTCCACAGTTCTCAACACTATTGCTATGTTTCGTAACTAAATGATATATATTCATAATTTCAATTTCATGAAATATTACTTCTATCTGAGAACCACCGCAGTCAATTTCTAGGATTAAGTCAATGTTTTGTAAGGCTTTCCTTAACAATAGAAGCATCACAATTAACCAGCAAGATTCAGCATATTCATATGAACAGACAAAACAATCCATTAAAAATTTGTAACAGCATATGAATTCTATTGGGCTTTAACTAATACTAGATTCTGTCAAAAAGTTTATTCTTCTCTAGCGTAGGAGATGACTACCATATTTAGCTAACAATTACCAAAAAGCTGATAGTTAAATTTTTCGTTCTTACTTTTATTAGAAAAAACATGCTTAACCATCAATCGGTTATACATGCTCAGTTCTACAATCCAAATAAATTATATATTTATCTAAATAGATATCATCATCATTAACCTTAACACCATTCATTCCTACTAAATGCTGTGCCTAAGATGTTAAACCTACTCTTTACAAATCTTTTTTAACTTGTATCCATGTTACCTCAAACCCACCACTTTCCTTTCTAATCTACAATAACTAATCTTATTAGCTCATCAAATAAGTGCATTTTTTAATCTTTAATGAACCCATCCAAGTCTACTTTTTATTGCATTATCTTCAATAGCTGTCAACATAACTATTCATCTAATATAATCATTTTTTAATTTATCATTTCCAATTTTGGCATGCATCCAACTTAGCATTCTCATTCCTATCTTGCTAAACTTAGTTATCAAAGAATTTAACAACACTCAAATACATTCAACATAATCAACTAAATTGCAATTTTATAAATTTACTTTAAGTCTTTATGATATCCTCTTATCATGCAATACTCTAAAGGCATTTTTCTACTTTAAATACTCAATCTTGACTTTCAAAGTTAATTTTTATCTCTATTCCTCTATATATAGATCCAAGATACTTAAATTATCACAACTAGGCATCACTTCATCTTCTGAGGATATTGAATGTAAACTATTACTATTCTATCCTGCTAAAATTGCATATCATATACCTAATTTTTATTTTAATAATTATAAATGATCTATCCTTCAAATATTTTCTCCATAATTCAAATATCCCACTTATTTTAACAAATATATCACCAATAAAAACCATGTTGCTTGCAACAAGCTCATACCAGAACATCTCACTTTGAATATCCTTAGCAAACATCTTTAAAACAATATAAAAAACATATGGATATGATGCTAGTTCTTGATAATGCATTATTGTAATAGAAAATTATTTAGTTGCTCCAAACTTACTTCTAATCAAAGTTGTGGAAAACTGGATTGGATATAAAACTAGAAAAATAGGAGGCTCGGGATTCAATGGTTCGATCAGGATTGAACCGAATGATGTAATAAATATGAAAATTATTTAAATAAAATTTAAATGATAGAATAATCATGTAATAATATAATTTTTTTACTAAAAAATAAATTGAATACATACATTAATAACCTCTGATATAATTTTAAATTTAAACATCTTCAATCTCTAAATTCAATTCACATGTAATATAAATTCAATTTACATATAAATTTATAAATTTAATATAAATAATTATTAATTTATCTTATATGTTTAGATATAATTTACACCTATAGATTATATATTAAATTCATATTATAAATTTACATGAATACATTTATAAATTATTAAGGTTAGATCATTTATAATTTAGAAATAACAAATTAATTAATTTTTATTATGTATAAATAAATTAAATATTATTAATTAAAAAAATAAATGATTTTTATATTATAAAAATTAATTAAAAAATATGTCTAAACATATATAGAGTATGTTGTAAACTTAAGAACTTCAACTTATTTAGTCCCACATTACTTGGAAACAACATCTTGGTATTTATTTATATTATTTTTTTAGTTTACATGTGGTAAGAACTCACATAGAGTGATAGAGTTACGTAAAATGCTTAGTTGGAATTTCTTTAACAAATAGTTATTTTAAAAAATTAAAATAAATTAAATATAAATTAAAATGTTAGAGTTACTATTTTATTCTAAATATATTAAATTAATTTATGTAATTATTTAAATAATTTATTGAACCGATCGGTTCAAAGGAACCAGAATTGGGTCACTGGTTTGTTAGTTGAACCAGCAGTTTTGGCCGGTTCACACCAGTTCAATGCGAAACCGGTTTTTATAATAGACCGGACCGGTCTTATGACCGATTCTAGGTTGAACCGATCAAGGCGGCAGATCTGATCTGATTTTCAAAAGCTTGCTTCTAATACTTACTAGTTACTAGTGATCCACCACATATATCTTTAATAACTTCAACATACCATTGACATACTTTTTTTTAATGCAAACCAAATTAATTCTTTAGGTATTCAATCATGTCTTGTTAAGATCAATTAGAATAATATGAAGATCATTTCTCTCCTCGTTGTACTTTTTCATTAATTGTTTTAATATTAAAATTGCTTTAATAGAATATATTCCTCTCATAAAACTAAATTGATTCTTTAAATTTTACAAAATCTTCTCAATTTGTGTCCTTTTAATCTCTTTTATGACTTCATGATATGAATCATAAATTCAATTCCTCTATAATTACTACAATCTCGAGCATGTCCTTCAATTTGAAATATTGCCACCAAAATATAGTTTCTCAAACAATTTGGCATCCATTTAAAGGCGAAGGATGACTTAAGATTAGGATTTACTAATGCAACTATACAATGTGTAATATCTACAAAAAATTTGAGAATTTAAATATCACAAGCCACAAGATAATTCAATCATTTGCATTCCTTAAATAGGCCATATGAGAATTGAAACACAACCAATAATAATAAAAATAATCTAAGAAATCCAGTGAGGTATAAGAAACATATAAAATCAACAAAGTAAATAGAACTTGATTTTCACAAGTTAAATTTTGCATGCCACTTTTTAATATTAATCAAAAACAAGAACACTACACAAGTCAATATCAAATTATATATATATTAAATAGGAAAAATAAACACAAAAACATAAAAAGTCAAGCTTCACAACAATACCAGAAGATGGCTTCCCCATTATTAAGCTGTTAGGCCGCCGGCCGGCCCAAAGGCCGACTCAAGTCTATAGAAGGCGGACAAGTTCCGCCTCCCCTCATGTTGCCCGCCCACATAGTGGGTCCCAAGGCTTGTAATAGGTTTGAATTTCAAAGAGGAGGGGGCGGCTAGGTCTTGGGAGGGAGAATTGATTAAGAAAGGTTTGGTATTAAGAGAGGGGGATGTTTAGGAAATGTTTTTTTATCTTTGATTGATTGAAAGTTAGGGTTTCTTGGCATTTGGACTCTAGACTCTCTTGTCTAGAGATTTGAGAGAGAGGATCCTCCTCTCGAATTGAGGATCATTTGTATCTTGTTTTCGTGTTGGTTTTGCTTTATTCCTCTTATTGCAATCTATCGTTTCGGGGCTGATTTCGCCCAGATTTTTGCTTAATTCTTGCTGTTTTTCTCCAATTAGTGATAGGTTTGCTTGCGAACTCAAGTATTCCCTTAGGGTTACTTGCAAACTCAAGTATTTCCTATCAATTTGGTATCAAAACAAGTCTTGGGACCGGTGGAGGGCTGTTTTCGGCAAATTTCAGCGGTGATTTTTTGCCCGGAAAGAGGGAAAATTGCTGTTTTTGGAGTCCCAAAACCGGAGTTTGTAGATAGATTTTGTGAATCTACAAACTCCGGTTTGTGATGGCGGCCAAAAAGGTAGATACTTTGGAGGAAAGGATTGAAGGGGAGATGAATCAAATCAAAATAATGGTGGAGGAAAGGATTTCCTCCATGGAAGGACAAATCGCCGATCTCTGGGACATGATGAAGAAAATATTAGAAATTCAAAACCAAACGGCGGCTTCCGTGGCAAGAGGGATGGAAGGAAAAAAGTACGAATTCTGAAATTCGTAGGGAGGACGGTGAGGTGGAAATCATGGAAGAAGAAAGAAGAAGGCCCCATATGGAGCCTATCCAGAGGGAAGAAAGGGGAGGTGGATATGGGGAGCACCAGGAGGGATACTATGGCCGCCGAGGTGCTGATTTGAAGAAAGAATGGGGGATTTCGAAGGAGGATTGGGCTATGGCAGGGCAAGGGAAGACCGGAAAATTTGGGGAGGGCCTAGCACTTGGGAGAGGGGAAACTATGGAAGGATCAGGGGGAATGGTAGAGACCAGAAGGTGAGGAAGTTGAAGATGCCCATATTCGAAGGAGAGGATTCTTATGGGTGGATTTATAAGGTGGAGCGATACTTCGCTGTCAATGGGCTGACGGAGGAGGAGAAGCTGACGGCAGCAGGCTTGTGCTTGGAAGGAAAAGCCCTGTCGTGGTATCAGTGGAGAGACCAGAGGAGGGCTATCAAGACCTGGAGGGAATTTAAGGACTGCATAATAGAACGTTTCCAAACCAACCGGGGAGGAGATTTCTATGAGCAGTTCTTTGCTCTGACACAGGAGGGATCAGTAGCAGACTGCCGGGAGCGATTTGAGCACCTAGCTAGCATGGTGGAGCAACTCTCAAATACAGTATTGGAGGGAAATTTTATGAAGGGGTTGAAGGCGGAGATCAGAGCAGCAGTGAAGGTTCTGATGCCCCGTGACTTGGGGGAGGCTATGAAGTTGGCCCAACTGGTGGAAAATCAGAGGAATCTGGAGAGGGGAACCAGGAGTAGCAGCACAGGGGGGACTTACAGAATGACAACCACCCATCTAACACCTAAAGGTCATGTAATAGGAGGGAGTCGAGAGGCCACCAAGGAGAAGATAGGAGGAGGTGGAAGTGGGGGAAATTTCAAGTGGCTGACAGAGAAGGAGATGCAGGAGAAGAGGGCTAAGGGGTTGTGCTTCAGGTGCGATGAAAAGTATATGCCAGGGCATCGATGCAAGGAACGAACTCTTCAGGTTCTCACCGTCTATGATGACGAGGAAACTGAGGAGGCAGGGGAGGAGGAGACAGAGGAGGGAATGGAGGAGAAGCTGCACTTGGACCTGGCTGAAGTATCCCTAAACTCAGTGGTAGGATTCACGATGAATCATACCATGAAAGTGAAGGGGGAGATAGAGGACAGGGAGGTAAGGGTGCTGATTGATGATGGGGCTACCCACAATTTTATTTTCACTCAGGTCGTCAACCAGATGGGAGTGAGATTGATGGATACGGGTTGCTACGGGGTGATGATGGGTACGGGGAAGGTGGAGAAGGGCCAGGGGATTTGTAGAGGAGTGCTACTGACTATCCAGGAGATTCAGGTGAAGGAAGATTTCCTTCCACTGGAGCTTGGGAGTACAGATATTATCCTGGGGATGAAATGGCTGCAGACTTTGGGAGACACCAAAGTGAATTAGGGAGCACTCACGATGAAGTTGATGGTAGATGGAGGGAAGGTGGTGATTAAGGGAGATGTGGGGTTATCCAAATCCATGGTTTCTCTTAAAACTATGGTGAGGGATATACAATTGGCAGGCAGAGGGTACTTGGTAGAGCTGCACAGTTTGGAGGGAGCTAGATTGGAAGAGGGAGGGGACATACCCCTCTCTATACAGCCGTTGATTTAACAGTTCCAAGAGGTATTTCAGCCGCCTCAGGGATTGCCACCACAGAGGGAGCAGGAGCATGCCATCGTATTGAGGGAGGGAGTGTCACCCATTAGTGTGCGGCCCTACCGCTACCCTCAGTTCCAAAAAGATGAAATCGAAAAGTTGATTAGAGAGATGCTGGAGGCAGAAATCATCAGACCCAGCATCAGTCCCTTCTCTAGTTCAATTCTATTGGTGAAGAAGAAGGATGGCAGCTGGCGATTTGTGTGGACTACAGAGCCCTCAACAAGGAAACTGTACCTGACAAGTTTCCTATACCAGTCATGACGAGTTGTTAAATGAATTGAGTGGAATAGTGATCTTCAGTAAGATAGACTTAAAATCAGGTTACCACCAGATTCTGATGAAGAATGAGGATGTACCCAAGACGGCCTTTAGAACTCATGAGGGATACTATGAGTTCCTGGTGATGCATTTTGGCCTCACTAATGCTCCCGCTACTTTTCAGGCCCTTATGAATAAGGTTTTTAAACCTTATCTCAGACGATTTGTATTGGTATTCTTTGACGACATCCTGGTCTACAGCAGGACCGAGGAGGAGCATTGGGAGCATTTGAAAAGGGTGTTAGAGGTGCTGCAGGAGCACCAACTGAGGGCCAACTTGAAGAAATGCTGCTTCGCACAAGTCAGTGTAGAGTACTTGAGCCATATTGTGTCAAAAGAAGGGGTGGCAGCATATCAGTCCAAAATTGAGGCCATACTAAAGTGGCCAATGCCAAAAAATCTGAAGGAGCTGAGGGGATTTCTAGGATTGACAGGGTACTACAGAAGATTTGTAAAGGGGTACAGCACCATAGCATGGCCACTCACTGAGCAGTTGAAGAAGGACGGGTTCCTATGGAGGGAGGCGGCCACATCAGCATTTGAGAGCCTGAATAAGGCAATGACTACGGTACCGGTCCTAGCTTTGCCAGATTTCATTCAGACCTTCATTGTGGAGATAGATGCATCCGGATATGGGCTGGGTGCAGTGCTTATGCAGGGTCATAGGCCCATTGCCTATTTCAACCAGGTATTGACTGCTAGAGCCAGGCTGAAGTCAGTCTATGAGAGAGAATTAATGATCATCGTTTTGGCCATCCAAAAGTGGCATCCCTACTTACTTGGGAGGCATTCATTGTCAGGACAGATCAGCGGAGCTTGAAATACCTACTGGAACAGCGGATGGTGACAGAGGAGCATCAAAGGTGGTTTTCCAAGTTGCTTGGGTACGATTTTGAGATTCCGTATAGGCCAGGGGTGGAGAACAAGGCGGCAGATGCCTTGTCCAGATGTATGGAGGAGCTGCAGACAGTGGCACTATATGTTCCCTTGATGCTTGACTGGGAAGCCATTAGAGAGGAAAGTGCTAGAGAAGAAGGTTTGGGAAAGATCATGTCAGATTTACTGAAAGAAGAAAGTAGCCACCCCGGGTACTCATTGGAGGGAGACAAACTGCTATATCAGGGGAGATTTGTGATGCCCCGGACCTTGATCCACATCCCAAATTTACTCCGGGAGTTTCATGGAAGCGTTGTTGGGGGGCATTCAGGCGTATAGAAGGCATACAGGAGGCTAGCTTCAAAGTTGTATTGGAAGGGGATGCATAAAGATATAGAGGAGATGGTAGCCAGGTGTGAGATCTGTCAAAGGAACAAATACCTAGCTATGTCACCAGGAGGCCTACTACAGCCGTTGGCTTTACCGGGACGAGTATGGGAGGAGATATCCATGAACTTCATTGATGGGTTGCCCCATTCGGAAGGTTTCATGGTGATTTTAGTGGTGGTGGACAGGTTGAGCAAGTATGCACACTTCATTTCCCTCTGACACCCATACACAGCAGTGACAGTGGCTTCAGCCTTCATTAGGGAGGTGGTCAGATTATATGAAGTACCTGAGGCGATAGTCTTAGATAGAGACAAGGTGTTCCTCAGCCATTTTTGGAGAGAGTTGTTCAGGTTGCAGGGGACAGTCCTGAAGAAGAGTACAGCGTATCACCCACAGACGGATGGCCAAACGGAAGTAGTGAACAGAAGCTTGGAGATTTACCTTAGATGTTTTGTATCGAAGACACCCAAGCTTTGGGCTAAGTGGCTATCATGGGCTAAATACTGGTACAACACCTCTTTTCACTCTGCCTCTCAGATGACTCCATTCAAGGTGTTGTACAGAAGGGATCCTCCCCACTTAGTGCACTTTGGGAGTAACAGTACTCCAGTGTCTTTAGTAGAGGAGTACTTGGAGGAGAGGGATAAAGTGCTAGAAGAATTGAAGAGGCATCTGCTGAGGACTCAATAGATTATGAAGAAACAAGCTGATGGGAACAGGAAGGACATCCAATTTGAAGTAGGGGAGGGGGTGTTCTTGAAACTTCGACCATATAGACAGAAGACAGTCGCCAACAGGAGGAATGAGAAGCTTGCTCCAAGGTACTTTGGACCTTATGAAATACTAGAGAAGATCGGAGCAGTCGCATATCGCTTGAAACTACCAATCAACGGCGGCTATACATCTGGTTTTTCATGTATCGCAATTGAGAAGGGCCATTGATGACTATACAGCCAACCCGGCGCTACCAACGACACTTATTGAGGACTTAGAGGTGGTTCTAGAACCCTTAGAGCTGATGGGGATTCGTCAGAAAGAAGATGGAACTAGAGAAGTGTTGATCAAGTGGAAGAACCTTCCTGATTACGAGGCCACATGGGAGCCGTACGAGATGGTGAAACAGCAGTTTCCTTGTTTTCACCTTGAGGACAAGGTGATTCTTTGGGAGGGCGGTATTGTTAGGCCGCCGGTTCAGGATGAACCGGCTCAAGTCTATAGGAGGCGGACAAGTTCCGCCTCCCCTCATGTTGCCCGCCCACATGGTGGGTCCCAAGGCTTGTAATAGGTTTGAATTTCAAAGAGGGGGGGCGGCTAGGTCTTGGGAGGGAGAATTGATTAGGAAAGGTTTGGTATTAAGAGAGGGAGATGTTTAGGAAATGTTTTTTTATCTTTTATTGATTGAAAGTTAGGGTTTTTTGGCGTTTGGGCTCTAGACTCTCTTGTCTAAAGATTTGGGAGAGACGATCCTCCTCTCGAATTGAGGATCACTTGTATCTTGCTTTCGTGTTGGTTTTGCTTTGTTCCTCTTATTGCAATCTATCGTTTTGGGGCTGATTTCACCCAGATTTTGCTTAATTCTCGTTGCTTTTCTCCAATTAGTGATAGGTTTGCTTGCGAACTCAAGTATTCCCTTAGGGTTACTTGCGAACTCAAGTATTTCCTATCATAAGCATCCACATTAATACCACACTCAAAGGAATCCTACATCCAACTTACATTCACAAGTTTATAACTGAAAAGAGAAATTTTATTCAAGCTATTTTTTACATACCTCAAAATATTTATATATAAACTTCTCATCACCTAGACTACTAGATAGGGTTGGCTTAGGATTAGCTCTATTCAAGTCTAATTCTAAATTAATTCAAAGAGATAAAATATTTATTCCTTTAATTTTAAACCCAAACTCCTTATTCTATCAACAAAAAACCTCAATTTTAAAATCTTTGTACAACATACAAAGCCCAAATATTTCAACAACAATCTTGTATATAACTCTCAAAATTCCAATTGCATGGTCCATAAACTACAGTTCAAAACTTTGCCAGCCAAAGGGGAAGGGAACCCACAGCCCAAACATCATTCCAAAAGGATAAAGCCAACAAATCTGCCCAACCAAGCACAAAAAGAACAAGTTTAAAAATCACGTAAATCAAAATACCACTGCCAAGGGGAGCAATTCTACCATCAATTAGTTCTCAAAATTCAATTAAAATAATTTCTTAACCCAACTACTACAGTACCCCAAATAACTCATCATATCTTAATCGATATCTTATTTAAACTAAAGCTTTACCTTTATGGATCTTTTTTAAAGCTAACTCAATTATGCATTTTTTGAATCAATCTTTATTATTTTGTTTATTGTGATCTTTCAAAATAATTGTTTCCTAATAACTCTCATAATTATATTTTCATATGTCCTTAATGTCTTTATCTTTAACTAAGATCCATTATGTCCACTCTTAAAACATCTATCTTAATCAAAGCCACCAAATTTCTCATCTAAACTTAATTATTATATATAGCTCTTTACTATTTATTGGTTGTAAAACCATTAAAATTTTTTAATATTTTTTTACATAAACCTATTATATAAATTATCAAAAGTTATAACTTTTGCTTTACTCACAACACTCTCTGCAAACCTTCTAACATTCAAATAATCATTATAAGACATAGTATTTAATTATTTTCGCTCAACCAAGGCACACTTTTTTTCTTAATAACCATTCTACCTCCTCTATTCCGAGTACAAATTTATGTTCACAACATCGATTATTAGTTTTAGACTTTAAGATAAAGGGGCAGAAAATAAAAAATAAAGTAAAACGATAATCTAAAATTAGATGGGGACATTTAAAGAATATTAACAAAAATATTTTTGAGAGTAAGATTTTAGATCTCAAGATTTTATCTGTGCATGAGGATGCTAATGTTATGTGAGAAAAAGTGACTAGTGATATTAAGAATATTATAAAAAATGTGCTTGGAGTATTAAAGGGAAAAGCTCCTAATAGTAAAAATAGTTGGTGGTGGAATCCAAATGTGCAAGAAAAAATTAAAAATAAGAAGATTTATTATAAAAATTGGTTTAATTGTAAAAATTCTGATAATTGGGAAAGATATAAAGAGGCACATAAGGAATCTAAGAAAGCAATATACGATGAAAAGATCTTAGCTTTTAGTAATTTATAAAATACATTAGATACTACAGAAGGAGAAAAATACATGTATAAGTTAGCCAAATAAAAAGATAGTAGTAAGGATTTAGTTCAAGTGAAGTGTATTAAGGATGAAGATCAAAAAATACTTTTCTTAGAAGATGATATTCAACAAAGGTGGATGAGATATTTTGCTAAACTTTTTAATAAAGAATGTGAAAATACGATTGACTGTAGTGACCTTAGCACCCTAAATAAAAATAAAGATTTATGTTTTTATTGGCGTATTAGTAAAACTAAAGTTAGAGAGGCTTTAAAGAAAATGAAGGGTGGAAAAGCTGTTGGACCTGATGATATTCCAATAGAGGTGTGGAAATGCTTAGGAGATGAAGGAATTTCTTAGCTTACTAAACTTTTTAATACTGTTTTAAAGACTAAAAAGATGTCAGATGAGTGGAGAATGAGTGTGTTAATTCCTATTTTTAAGAAAATAAAGGTGATGCACAAGATTGTGCGAATTATAGAGGAATTAAGTTAATGTGTCATACTTTAAAACTATGAGAGCGAGTTATGGAGCATAGGTTGCGGTGTGATACTAATGTTTCTCAAAATCAATTTGGATTCATGTCAGGTAGGTCTACTATGGAAGCCATACATTTATTAAGAGGTTTGATGGAGAAATATAGAGAGAATAAAGAGAATCTACATATGATATTTATTGATTTAGAAAAAGCATATGATAAAGTTCAAAGAAAAGTGTTATGGAGAGTTCTTGAAAAGAAAGGAGTTAATAATGCTTATATTCAAATCATTAAAGATATGTATGTAGGAGCTATTACTTGTGTTCAAACACAAGGTGGTTTGACTAAGTATTTCCCTATTTCAGTTGAATTACATCAAGGATCAGCCTTAAGCCCATATCTTTTTGCTTTAGTCATGGATGTTCTCACTAGTCATTTGCAAGAGGATGTACCTTGGTGTATGCTTTTTGCTGATGATATTCTTCTTGTTGATAAGACTAGAGAGGGGAGTTAAAGGTAAACTTGAATTATGGAGGTCAGCCTTAGAGTCTAAAGGTTTTCGCTTGAGTGGATCTAAAACGGAATATATAGAGTGTAATTTTAGTAGTAATAGACCTAGTGAGGGGATTGTGACTTTGGGCGATCAAGTCATTAATAAGAGTACACGTTTTAGATATCTTGGATCTATTGTTCAGAGTGATCGTGAAATAGATGGGGATATTATCAGCAGAATTCAAGTTGGATGGTTGAAGTGGAGGAATGCATCGGGCTTGTTGTGTGATAGAAAAGTCCCCCTCAAACTTAAAGATAAATTCTATAAGATGGTGGTGAGACCTGCAATGCTTTATGATGCCGAATGTTGGCCATTAAAAGAGAAGCATAATACTAAGTTAAGTGTTGTAGAGATGAGGATGCTCAGGTCGATGAGTGGCTTTACCCTTAGAGATAGGATACGAAATGAGCATATACGTGAAAAGGTTAGAGTAGCTCCAATGGAGGATAAGATTAGAGAGAGTCGCCTTAGATGGTTTTGTCACATAAAACGGTGGCCTTCCGATGACCCGGTTAGGAAAAGTAGAGGTATTAGGTTTGACTTATGTTAAGAAAGGTAGAGGTAGACCTAAAAAGAATTGGTTAGAAAATATTAGAAATGATCTTTTTTTATTAGATTTAAATGAGAATTTGACTTTTAACATGGCACAATGGAGAAAAAGGATTCATGTAGCCGACCCCACGTAGTGGGATAAAGGCTTGATGTTGTTGTAACCATTCTACCTCCTCACTCCATTACCAGTGCATGATCTATTTCAAAATTCCCCTAAAACTTCTAAGATAACCTTCTTAATGAGACTAGTCATCTTATCTCACATCATGTTTGCCTCAACTAAAGAATTCTAATTTGCCTCTTTCAACAACTTATCTTGAAATGCTAATAATTTCTTACCATTAAAATTTCACCATATTATCCTACAGGAATTATTTTCATTGATCATTTGATTCATACTTCGAAGATATACATCTATAACTACAACTCTATTTTGTGGACCAAACTCTTTCATGGAATCACCTTAAAATCTCTTTAAAAATTCTCATTTACTTGAATACAAAATAACCTAATTGTAAATTGGTGGCTCCATTTACAAGTAATCAAGTGTTCTTACCTTAGACTTAAACTATGTGTTCATCATTTCAAAATTAAAGGCTAATGCAAAATCAAGCATAACTTCTCCATTTAATTTTTATCATCTATTACATACCAAGCATCAACCCTTTCATAGCCCATCCTATATGCTCATTTATGTTGCCCACATTAAATATCAAATTATTTCTCCAGCATACATTGTGATAGTTCATTAATCTCTTACCAAAATTATTTTTTCAAAATATCTTCTAATACAACATGAAGAGCATTAGGACTAACTATACTTATAATACCCTCATCAATAATTATCATAATAGTAATCAACATATCACTAAGCCTATTTACCTAAAAAATTATTTATTTCAACTTTCTATCCACTACAATAAAATTGCATTTATTGTTATCTTTACAACATACTATAACTTAAAACCTTCTTCAAAGCCCTTGAATATTTCCCTTTTCTATTTAGTTTATCATAACCAAATAATATTTATTTTTTTTCTATTCAAAAATAGTAATTTGATTAATATTGTTGGCATTTCAAGTGAAACATTATGAAGCTAATAGGGAACCAGATATGAATTTAGCATTCGTAAACAACCACTGATATCAACCCTAAACAAAGAACTCATCATCGTGAAAGAGATATTCTCTAGATTTTTATGTTTCCATCCCAGATCAATACCTCTAGTGCATAATAAACAAGCAGTCAATATCATCAAGTTCCAAAAGTGGGTTGTTTTCAGTTACTTGAGTTCCTACTACCGCCCATAACATTGTAAAGGTTGCACAGCTGATCAGAACAGCATGCTTTAAATATGAAGTTAATCAGAGCGAACAGGAAAACGCATAGCAAATAAGCAAAGTAAACACAAGGACATATCTAATACTTACAAGGGAAACCAAACAGTCCAACAAAATTCAATAGCACTGACATTTTACCACATACGGAGAAGGAAGCAAGCAGTTCCGAATAAGAAGTTTTAACAAATAACGGCAACACTAAATAAATGAAATTCATCGTACCCACTCATATCTGAAATCTCCCGCGAAATCTTCATCTTCTTCGTGGTTCCTTTGTACAAATCCTCAAGGCTGCACGGCAACCGATTCTCAATAGGCGCCGCCTTCTGCGGACGCTGTGGGTTCATGGACCCTTCCCTGCCAAAATCCGACCCAATGAAATCATTCCCGACGGGAAATCTCGACCCGCTCCTCATACCAGTGGTCCCCATACCACCGCTCATTCCCCCAAACGGGCTCGAGAAGCCAAAGAATTCAGCAAAAATGTCATCAGCACTCCTCGGATTGAACCGGAACGTGGCTGGCCCATCTCCGCCGCTGAAGAAGGAAGCACCTGCGCCGCCCGCCCCCGGTGGCGGTACTTGTCCCTTCAATCCTTCCTCCCCATACTGGTCGTAGATCGCTCGCTTCTGGGAATCACTGAGCACCTGACGAGAAGCAGGAGAAGGATCGGATCAAGAACCGACAATTAGGGGAACGATAACATCTGTTGATTGCTTGGTAAAATATCAGAAATACCTCGTAGGCCTCGGAGATCTGCTTAAACTTGGCCTCAGCTTCCTTCTTGTTGTTAGGGTTCTTGTCAGGGTGCCACTTCATGGCTAGCTTCCGGTAGGCCTTCTTGAGGTCGTCATCCTTGGCGTTTTTATCAACCTGCAGAACCTTGTAGTAATCCACTCCCATTCCCAAATTACTCTTCTTTTTCCGATCTCGCTTCGCTCTTCTATTCTCCAATTAATGATGTTTTTGCGATTGATTTTCCTTCTGGCTCTTTGTTCCTGCAGCAGGCAGCGGCGACAGCTTTGAAGGAGGAAGGACAGGATTCTATACGATCCGATGTTAGCCCATCCTACCAGCCAGCTCGAGATAAGGAGGGCTAGTTCGATACAATCTCTTAGTTTAGTTAGGCCTTAGCTGGTTAAATTTAAATTTAAATCTAGCAAATATAGATTTAATTTGGAGTACTGTTTAATTTTCTATGGGCCTATTAGTTTTGAGGAAAAAAAAGTAAAGCAAATGAAATAAAGTGTAAGAAAATATATAATGTATTTGAAATGTTGAGAGTTATTTAGATAAGGGTAAAATAAAGATTATTTTTTTAGCATAAAGTAAAATAAATGTAGTATAAAGTCTAATAATGATGGAGCCTAGTAGTCGACGGGTGGTGATAATAGTGGTGGAGGCGACAACTCGAAGTGAGAGACGACAGCGAACAACGTTTGGTGATCAACCGTGGCAGCTAGTGGCAAGGGATGTGCCGGCTATGAGCAGTTGCTGATGATGGTAGTGGAAAAGCTTGGTGAGAGTCTGAATGATCTAAATTTTCAACTAAATAAAGTAATTTTTAGAGGAAGTAAATAATACTACTATGACCATGTCTAAAAAAGTAAATGCATTTAGAAGGGTTTCCACCGTTACTTTTCTTACTAAGGTTAAATGTCTTCACTTCAACCAAAAAACTGGATAGCAGATTTCTTACTCTAGTGACTTAAAATAGGACTTAAGTAAACAAGTTCTTCAATAATCAAAATTCAACACATATTAAATTAGAGCTTTCATCTTTGAATTGATGTCATTGCTATATTAAAAACAACGAGGCAGCATACTAAGTTATTATGGCACTTATACCAAATATTTTTGAGGAGTTACGTGAAAAAAATTTCTCTCAATCCTCTCTGAATTTTATCTAATTGGGGCTAAGGCTAAGGGTGACTTCCCCAATGTCACTTTACAAAAAAAAAAATAGTGGCAAGCATTAGAAATTTACTTCAAAGGAAAAACCAATAGATATGATAGTTGTCAGCAAGAGAAGAAACAATGAGGGATGAAGAGCCAGTTGATAATGTTCAAGAGATGAACCTAAAAAGAGATTGAGCTCCATATGATTGACACTAAAGAGGAGATTGAATCTCCTTCCATCTAGAAGATGAATCTTTCTTAAGAAGTTGACTTAGTGGAGAAAATCATATAAGAAAAAGGAATTCATAGTAGAGGAAATATCTAAAATTGAATATTAAGTAGAAGTTATTGAAACCAACTTCCTAAGTAAAACTACTAAGATCATTAAAGTCATTATAGATATTGATAATACAAAATTTAATGAGCATGCTAAAACTTTGTAAAATGTTGAGCACATACTTACCAAGCATGAAGTTTTCATTTAAATCAATTAGACATGTTTAAATCAGACGGCTATAAAAAATAATTTCCATATTACAAGTCTCATTATTAATGTAACATACCCAAGTCTCAGCCATCGAGATATTATCTACTTTGGCATAATAGTCTCACAATTTTGTGTTCTTGGTGTAGTTTTCTAGGAGGTCACCCATCATAAGAGTATTCTAATATGAGCACACTTAACTTTGGAGTTTTTAATGAAATTCTTATCTTTACACCAAAAAGTATTTCAATGTTTAAGAGCTCAGTGTTATTCTACTTAAAGTGGTTTTACAATCTACCCCACCTAAGTAACATTTATTCTCTTTTGTATCCTTAGCTCAAATTCATTCGTTAGGTATATAGGATTCTAAAGATGTCCCTTACATGTTCAAGAGATGTTTCCCACCACATAGCACTTTGTCCCAAACAAAGATTAAGAGGTAATACCAAGGCATTGCACTTTGTATTATATGGCACTAAGTCCCCTTTTTTTTACTGGTATAGTGCTCTGATACCCGTTTATAATTGTCTAAACTTCTAACCATCAAGATATTGTCCTCTTTGGTTTAATCGCCTCACTATTTTGTCCACTAAGTATAACTACTCATGAGGTCACCTATCCTAGGAGTATTCTTATGTGAGCATGGTTAACTTAAGAATTTTTAATGAAATTATAACCATTACACCAAAAGATGTCTCGATATTTAAGAGTCCAGCTTTATTCTACTAAAGCGATTTCACAATAACATTGTCTAAGAATTATAAGGCATAATGTTGCCTTAATAAGATAGTTTGCAGGCATGTAACTAGTTTATTAAATTGTTCAGCTTGAGAATTAGGAGTTTAATATAGCATTTTCCATCATCCCTACCTTAAGAGAGTTTTCCTCAAAATTTAAATTAATCACCTATAAATTATCAGTAATAAATATCGCACACATGCCTAACAACACTTACTAAAACAATGACACAAACATTCAAGCATGAGTTTTAAAATTACAAAAGTCTTAATCAACCGTAAGAATTCATTAATTTAAAATCATCAAAAAACGCAACTAAAATGAGTTGTAAAATCCATGACATGTTGATTTCACATTTCAAACATCATGCCCCAAAGTACATTACATGATGAGAATCATCACACTTAACAAATATAATTAAGGAGGCTTATACTAAGTAAAGTTTGGGCTTAGCACAACCATTCAACCAACACATTGAAAAGTGAGGTTATATATAACTTTCATATACTTAAACAAGCAAACAAATATAAGAATTATAAAATGAATAAACACATTCATAAGAAATCATAACAAACATTAGGATGACACAATGATAGCATAATGTCACCTAGCAAATAAACCTCAAGCTAAATGAATACCACCCAGTATGGCAATTTAAAAAAGCAATGTCTCTTAGCAAAACACATTTAATGCAAATAGATCTCGAAAGTATGAGAAGCATGGCTTCTTGGCATTTCATCAAATTACTAGATTTACTAAACTATAATATCTCACCAATCAATTATTAATGTACCTAAGGAGTCAAGATATTAAATTCATAATATGCCTTTTGATCTGAGAAGTATCTATCTCTCCTGCTAACACATATACAATGAAATATAAGATCACATCTTGCTCGCTAGAGCTACATAACATGAAATTAGCTTATCAAGTAAGTTCCACCTCAATGAATAGTCATCACATTAACCATAGACTAGCAATTAGCCTAAGTCAATTCCTTACACATACTCAAAGTGCTAAAATATAATTAGGTAAACACATGCTTACCTTGTACCAAAATAAATCAATTCAAACATTTTTAAACAATACATCATAACATTATTAACATTATATATGAACACAACAAAGAAAATCCTATCACCATAATCAAGTGTCAAATGCCATCATAAAACAAAAAGTGATCATAGCTTATAGCACTAACTAACCCAAATTTTTTTGGATACAAAATATCATTATTAAGAAATAATCATCGACATCATATTGCATGAAGTGATCACATGACAATCTCAAAAGATATCACATGCTACCACACAATCATATTACAAGTATAAAACTACCACACAATTATTCCTCACTCAACTAAGGGAAAAAGACTAGTACTTCCCTAATTAAATAAACACGTGAGTATAAAATAGTATAACAATACAAACAAAGAAAATAATCACATATCAATACAAAAATTCCTACCATAAATCAAACAATGCTCAGAAAGATACAACACGAAGCAATAAGCATATTAAGAGCTCCATCAACCATCACAATCATTAAAATTTCTCTTATGTTATAAAATTAATACAATATAAAATATCCATTAATTATTAAATATATTCTAGCTTCCACCTAAAATCTCTTTATTGGAAAAAGGTGTTCAAGGCTTATAGTTAGCCATGATTGAAGTAATATGAACACATTCATGCCTTTCCTTTCATTACTTTTAAAAGCTAAAATTGTGTTTACTATCATAAGCATTAAGGCAAGGCCAAAAGTCACTTTAATTTGCTTCAATTAACTAATTACATTAGCAATGTTGGCAATCTCTCTTGCTTTGCATGAGCTTATTTTTAATAATGCAATATATTTATATCCTTTTAAATAATATAATCCTATAATATATGCTTGTCATCAATATCATTGGAGGGAAAATAAACTATATGAATGCAACCCTTTAAAATAAGCATATCTTTTGCTAATCAACTAGAGACGTATATATGTAATTTCATTGCAATCTACATCAAGTAACATATCCATATAATCAGTGCTTGTATAATGATCCAATCTATTCAATGTCTTAATAATAATCCAAATATTCACTTCAACTAATTAATTTTATTTCTTTATGTATAATAATCCAAAATATTTAAAAACTTTAATATACTTCCATTCAATTATATATGCATCTCTTAGAAATAGGGATATTAACATATCTTGAGGGCTTAGCTCTAATTTCTTCAAAATTTATCATATCCTAAAATTATTCACTATATACATTTTCAATGCATAACCACTTAATCAACATTATCATCCAACCAAATTCAATATCCCATCAAATTAACTATGAGTATACAAATATAAAAATCTTCAATTTATCATATATTGATATCTACCTCTTAATAATAAAACCATCATTACTAAGACATTAAAATACTACCATGTTAATCTTATTTTTAAATGTAGTTGATAAAATCTTTCTTAGTTTAGCTTTAGTGCTTAGGTTTATATCCTTAAGGTAGGGCCTTCCCTATAGGACCCTCTAAGGTAGATTTCTAAGGACTCAGCTTTGACTAACCTTAAGAACCCAAAATCCTAAGATATTTCTCCTCATAAAGCCCTAGATACCCTTAGGTTGGGTTGACCTTAATTTTTTTTAGGGGTGTATAAGATTCTTAGGAAGTCTATAGACATTCTATACCCAATTAGGAGCCTTTTTGAACTTTCACATGCATTTATAAAAGGTTGATGTAAATCTAAGACTTAAAACCCAATAATAACCCTACATGGGCCTATGGGCTTGCATGGGCTGCTTATAATTTAGTTAACCACTAAATCAACCCTAAGTAAAATCCTAAAATACCTAAAATTACTCAAAATACCCTTCAGCCATAGGTAGACTATGACCTTAGGACTCGCTCTAAGGGTGGGACCTACTCCATGGGTCAAAGAGTCTTAGTCAACACCTTTGACACTTGGTTTAATGGGTAACCCAAATTCAAATTTAAACACCCAATTTATGTCTATTAATTTGGAAATTGAGTCTAACTGATCTTAACCTATGTTAAGAGTAATTTCACTCTTAATTGACCCATGGTCAACCCAAGTTTGACCTAAGCTCTAAGAAAACCCTATATCAAATTTAAATATCTAAAACTCACTAAGTGACATTGGTTTTGAGTCTAAGTGGCCTTAACTCATTTTAGGGTCACTTAGGTTATTGTTTGGCCCAAAACCTTAAATCATTAAAACTTAAAGCTAAAAATTTAAACTTAGCCATATTAGTTTGGGCTTTTAATTCAAATAAATCTAACCCATTATAGGGTCATTGGGAGTCATGCCTAAACCAATGTTCAGCCCATTTGACCATGAGTGTTAAGAATTATCAAATTTTCCCTAAGGGTACTTAACCTTAGGCTCTTTAGGCTATGCCGTAGTGAACCAAGTCCAAATTTCATTTAGCTTAGTTAGACCTTTCCTATGAACTTATTCTCTCCATCCAGCCAACCGAACCCCTTTGGGCTAAACTAGTCTAAAACAATGCATTTAAACTAACCAAATACCAAAATTAAACTAGTTGTATTCCTTCCAAGAGCTTGGTTAGCTAACCCTAGGTTCATCAAATTGAACTCCACCTTCCTCAGCTCTAGCAATGGCTGATCTCTAACCATTTGATCTAGAGTTCGTGGATTACCAAGGTGGCAATCTTGGTTCAATCCTAACTAACTTACTAACTGTGCAATTATCTTAGAATATTTTTGAAAACTTTTCCACCTCATATTGAGCAGCCCCTAATAGCCTAGGATGCCAATTTTCCATGGCTTCCACTAGAGTAGGCAGGAAACCCCTTGAGATTTATAATCTATAAATAACTTCTCCTTCAATTGAAACTATATGTGTAATCAATACCCATTTCAATCCTTAAAGCTTTTGTGATCATCTCTTAATGATCCCTAGCTTCACTTTCACCTAGAGCTGAGAAATTGACTAAGCACCAATGAACCTTCCACGATATAGGTGCATCCATTAATCCAAGTCACTTCAGCTCAAGATTGTTTTATAGGAGTTGATCATGACACACATTCAAAGACTCCACATCAATTAATTACATCTAGAAGTGACTGAAAAAAGTACACAAATTTCCTCTCAAAATTTTGGGTTTCACATATTATGAAGTAACTGTAAACCCCAAGAGGATCAAACCATTGGATTGCAAGCTTGTAGGAGCCTAATCCTCCTCAGTCCATTGAATCAAGAAATTCCCTCTTGATCACCACAAAACATAGGGAACTTTATATATGGTGGTTTCTATTAAAAGATGGGGGTAGGGGACAAAATAATTAAGAACTATCCATTCTAATTATATAATGGATGGCTCTAATGAGGCTGTACTTGGTCCCATGTGACATCCCCATGTTATCATGGGATTAACCCAAGCCATTAAATCAGATATTGGTCAACTAAAATAAATCCCACGTGGACTCTAAGACTCGCCATCTTAAAATGAATCTAATGGATTAATACCGTGAAAAGTGCGTCCATGCTAGCAGCTGGTTTAAGAAAATTTAATATTTGATTTAATTAAGGGTTCGTTTGGGACTACTTTCTTGCTGTTTCTTAAAGCAGTTTTTTAGTATAAAAATTAATATTTTTTTACTAGAAAGCTGCCTTAAGAAGTAGTAAGAAAGCGGTCCCAAATAAAACCTAAATCAAATAAATTACTAGAACTTTAATAATTCATTAGAAATTCATTTCTATTAATCCAAATTGGGTGATCAAGCCTTTATGCATTCAAAAAATGATGTTTAAAATTATAAAAGTATAATTAATGGGGTTTAAATTAATCCTATACATGTTATTATTTAACTATTATATAGGGTTAATTAAGTGATTGTTGCACTTAATCGCTTCTATTTGACCATAAATTGGAATGAATAGTTCTTTGATGTCATATATACATCCTTGAATTTTTTTATGGTAATTTGAGACCATTTGAAACCTCAAATAATTTTTAAAAGTGCATGGTCTCAAAATGATCAAGGGCTAAATAAATTATTATAAATCACTTTTAAATTCTAAAATAATGAAATTAAACCAAATTATTCTCTAATCTTGTGGATTAGGGAAAAAGTCCCCAAACTGTAAGGACCTTAATCTAGTAATTCTGGTTATAATTCAATTCTTCTAATAACCATTACTTTGTACCAACTCTAATGCCCCAAGATAAAATATAGGAAGAATTTTTTATTTTAATCTTTTAATTAATCAACATAAATTAATCTAATGATATTAACTAAAAATTAAACACATCAAAATATAAAAATATATTCATTCCTCAAAATTTATGTGTAAAAGTTAGGAGATCAATCATTTTATTCAGTCTGGGAGCACCGGTGCGGAGTCCAAATACGAGCGCAGGTTTGCGGAAGGACTCGCTGGGGCTACGTGCGGAGGGCAGAGTCTGGACGCGAGCGCGAGTCTGCAGGAGGGCTCACTAGCACTGCGGTGCAGAGGGAGGAGTCCGGACGCGAGTGCAAGTCTGTGGGAGGGTTCATTGGAGCCTTGCAGCTGGTGCTGTAGTGAGGAGGCTGGAGTCCGGGTGTGGCGTAGAGGGCAGAGTCCTGGTGTAGTGCGGAGGCCAGAGTCCGAACGCAGGATCGAACGGTGCGGCGTGTGGGTGGGTGTGATTCACGACTCGCGAGCACGGGATCACGTTGTAGAGGGCAGAGTCTGGGTGTCTCCGAGTCATTTCGGGTTGATTTATAGTTTTCGGGTCAACCCGACCCGATTTTATAAGCTAGTCGGAAATTCAAACCCGAACTTGACTCGTATGGCAAACGGGTTGACCGGAACCTAAAATTTTTTAGGTCGGTTCCAGGTCAAGTTTCAGGTCAGGTCAAGTTTTGACACCCCTACTTTTGTACTATCTTATTAATTTTATAATTTTGTTATCTTATAAAGCTCCTTACCTGACCCTTAAATATAGAAGTACCTATATTGTAGTTTTCATGTCAAGAGTCATGGATAGACCATTGAGATTAATAGTAGGTCTCATTAAAAAAAACCATTTTTAAGTCCAACTATTTTTTATTTTTGTAAGGAGTTATGCAATCTTCACACATGTTTATTCCATGTTTTGTGGTTCCATTTCAAGAAGATAAATAAATAAATGAAAAATAATAATAAAAAAAATCCTTCATATTGCCAATAAGGAATATAGATGAAGCATTTTCTATCTCTTTGTCATTATGTATCTTGTAACCAACTTATCATGTTATTAATATTTTCATAATCATTTTAATTAAGTCTTTTGCCCTTATTTTGATTTTTTATACTAATTTATTATGGGGCTGTTTGATTTACTGCATTTAGGGTGTAACCTAATCCAAATGCAGGGGTTTTTATAATTTGGGTGATTGGTTGGATGAAAATAAATTCAAGGTAAAGTAAAGCAAATGCAGTGTTTTTCATTCTAGTTCATTTATTGTGTATTTGGAATTCCTTCGTTTTCGGCAATTTTTAAATACACTACAAACTCAAGGGCATTGCCACCCCTTGCTGGCCACCTCCGACCTCCGGTAGCCACTATCGGCCGCCTCCTCTGGCCACCACCGCCGGCCATCACTGCCACTGTCATCGCCACCCCCCATTGGGATGCCGGCCACTAACTCCTGCCACCTCCGTCGCAGCCTCTGGCCATCATCGTCGGCCAGCCACCAACGCCGACAACACCTCCTTCGGCATTGTCACTGCCGACCACTCCCACCGTCACCTCCATTCACCGCCGTTGTCACCTCTATCCACCACTATTCACTTTACATTGCAATCACTTTACTTGAAACCAAACAAAAAAAAAAGTAATATCACCCTAAACTCTTTACATTCATCCAAACAACTCAAAAATATTTCTTTTCTACAACATTTCTTTTTCAGTCAACCAAACAACTATAATATTTTTAAATTTGAATTGGGAAAAATAGAATAAAAGAAAAAAAAAAAGATCAATAAGAAAAGAAATAAACAAGGAGGAAAAAGTGAAAAAAGTGAAAATAGAGAAAGAAAAGGAAGGTAAAAAGAAGTGATGAATGAAATAAGGTTACAAAGGACTACCAAACAAATCACCTAATCTAAACACAGGCTTACTTTACCCAATTCCAATAGGATTTAATTGCGATGATCTCAATTTGAAGTTTATTATCATGGAATGATGTCTTACAGGACCAATGAATATAAGTCATTCAAAAGAAAAGAAAATATCAAATGTTTATCTTTAATTTAATCTATTTTTTAATTAGATTTAAAGTATGTTTGGGACAACCATAAAGTTTTATGAAAATAATTGTAAAGTTATTGTGGGGAGAATAATTTTTTGAAAGTTGTTGTAAATATTTATCCTTTATCATGTAATTTAGGTTTCATTTGGGATAGCTTTTTTACTGCTTCTTAAAGCAGCTTTTTAATACAAAAATTTTAATTTTTGAACCAAAAAATTATTTTAAGTTGTAAAAAAATGATCCCAAACGAAGCCTTAACCTTCTCAATTTTTTGATACCAAATTGTTCATCACATTCATACTGTTCAACCAGGATGCCTTAAAAGAAAATCATTCAAATACCCAATATTATTTTATCATCAACATTAAGGGGTTGTTTGAATACAATCTTTATGCACTATTTGAGCAAGATTTATGTTAAATTTTACCAAATACAAAAAATGGAAATCTTAAATCTCAACACAAAATAAATCCTTTGTTTTCCTCTTTTTGCCATAAATTTTGGATTTACTGTAGTTCGATGGATTATAGGATTTGGCCAAAGAAACACGTGAAAGGGGAGAAAGATTTTTAACTTTCACAACGAGCAACTCTATCATTACCTCTGATCCAACAAGAAGAAATTGTTGTCGTGACCTTTGATATGACAAGAAGGGACCGTCATGGAAGGAGGCGAAGAAGCTTTTATTACTTGTTCAAAACTCTACCTCACACGAAGTACGCAAAGTTGAACGCCATCGAAGCAAGCAAACTGTAAATAGACCTAATATAATTAAAAATAAAAATAATTAATTAGGAAAATAGTGGTGTAAATAATAGTAAAACACTAAAATGATTAATTTGATAAGTAATAGTGCACTTAGTAATTAAAAATTTATTAAAATAACACTTAAATAATTCATTAAATAATTAGTAGTTTAAGTACTGATTAAATAAATTCTAGTTTATATTGTCAAATTATTTTATAGAATTTATCAGAATTGAACAACCTGAGGATTTAGTAAATCCAGCTTTACATGATTTACTAAATCCTACTTGTTGTCAAACAACCCCTAAGAATAACCGACAACACCGCATTTTCAATTGTTTTGAATTGACAATATATATTTATATATTTTGCTAGTAAAAATTGTAACAATTAGACTAAGGCTTCGTTTGGGACGACTTTTTTATTGCTTCTTAAAATGGAGTTTTAGTACAAAATTTTTACTAAAATTCCGTTATAAGAAGCAATAAAAAGAGCCATCCCAAACAGTGGCGGAGCTAGCAAGTTCTTATAGGGGGGGGGGGGGGGGGCAAATAAATTTTACTACGTGCTTGAAGATCATAGAGAGATTCTTAACTACAAAAAGCTGTCTTTTATGATCATGAAAAATGAACAAAGCTTGATTTGTAACGTAAAATTTGAAGAGATTACCGCGCAGGGAAAAAAGAAAAACTGCATTAGAGCAAGGTGGAGAGTATCTTTGGGCTCGTAACCCAACCGTAAAGGCGTCTCTTTTCTTTGATTATGCTTGTTCTGCTCTAACATTTCTCTTCTTCCTGCTTGATCTGAGAGAGCACGCTTCATGTTCACTGAAATTCCTTAAAGAGATTGATGGCGCTGCCTCTGGAGCATGACTGTCGGAGATCTCTGATAAGCTTGCAAGTGGTGAAGTGGAGAATCTTCGTGAGACGGAGCTCCGACTAGGTCTTCCGGGCTCCTTGTTGCCTGAGAGGAAGGAGAAGGTGGGGCTTACTCCTGTTTATCGTTACTGAGGGGCTTTGCGGCTGGAGCAAAGAGGGGTTTTTCTGATGCTATTGATGGGAACGTGAAGTGGGTTTTCTCTGGGATTGGTGGATTTAAGGGGGAAATGGAGAAAGGTGGTGTTTTGTTCTCGCCAAAAGGAAGGGTGGCGGAGTTGGCGGGCAAGCCGCCGGCGCCGGAAAGGAGGTGGCTGGGAAAGCTTGGTGTGTGGGGGGGAGTGCCCTAAAATTTTCGCATAAATTTTATTTATTTCTCTGATTAAGGAGGTGTTTAGATATAAGATTTATGCAATATTTGAGTAGGATTTCTGTTAAATCCTGGAAAAAAAGGGTATGAGAACATGTTAAATTTCACAGCGAAATAAATCCTTTGTTTCCCTCTTTTGAAGTTATTTTGAAGTAAAGTGGAAGTAAAGTAAATCATTTATCTTGATTTTCAAAATATTAATACTTGAATGGATGTAAACGGAGAGCGTGTACAAGGTAAAAGGAATGTGTAAAGTGTTTTAGCTCATTTTTTTAGGTAAAGTAAATTGGCCTAATTTTGAGTGAAAACTCTTTTCATCGCAAGCAACCACTCTTATCGCCACTCGCCGTCAACCACCATTGCAAAACCTTATCGTTGACTGCTGGCCCCACCTGCAAGCCCCGCCACCACCATCACTATCGCTGGCCACCACCATTATCGACCATGGTCACGGGCCACTACCACCGCCATCAGCCGCTATTGTCGTCACCAACCATTGTTGCCTCTAGCCACCAATCACGGCCTCCATTGGCAACCATCACTGGCCACCGCCATGGCCGCCTACTGCCACCACTATCTTTGGACTTTACACTATATTCATTTTGCTTCAAAAAAAAAAAACTTATATTTATTTTACACTCATCTAAATAACACTAAAATATTCATTTTACTTTGATTACATTGCATTCCTATCTCAGCCAAGCAAATAACCCCTAACCCCTAAATTTAGGAGCCAAGGATTTATAGGATTTGGCCGAAGAAGCACACGAAAGGGTAGAAAGATTGATATCTTCGTAGCAAGCAAGCTCCTATTGTCATCAAAGGAGGCGAAGAACTTCATCAGAGGGTGAAGGAAGAACAACGTCGAACTATCATTGACAGGAAGGAACGTCGTCAAACACTATAGGAAAACAATGAAATACCGGCGAAATTTCTGGCGGAAATATTTACGCCAGAATTTTCCGGCGGATGGAACCGCCGGTAATTTTACGGCGTCTTTTCCGGCGGAAATACCGTCGGTATGTTTTCGGCGGCGAAACTGCCGGAAGTTCGACGGTTTTTTCAATATACCGACGCATATTCCGCCGGTAATATCCGGCGGCTATTCTGGCGGATTTACCGCCTGTTAATTAAAACCCGACGAAGTATTACCGGCGGATTATCCGCCGGTAATACTTCCGGCGTATTTTCCAGTGGAAAATACGCCGGTAATCTCAATATATCGACCCCGTGCCCTCGACTTTAGCTCATTCTGTTTAGGTCTCCGCTACCGACGACACGCGCCAGCCCTCGATCTCCGTCGATGACGTCCTTCCCTCCCTCGATCAAGCTCGTTCGACGACGACCTTGCCCTCGAATTCCGTCGATGACCTCCCTCCCTTGCTCGCTAGGTCCCTCGTTCGCTCGCTCGCGCGAGATCCTCCGTCGACGACGCACGGCCGTGGCTTTGTAGGTAACTTTCACCCTTTCGCACACTCCGTTTCCTCCCGCTAGTTCGCCCTAATTTGACGAAGTTTTATGCTTGGACGCAGTTCCACTTCGCTCTGTTGACGTTGGTCGCGCACGCCGGGTGCTCGGTTGCTGTTTAGGTAACTTTCTCCTTTTCACATATTTTTTTGTTAGGTTTAGTCATGGATGTTCTCACTAGACATTTGCAAGAGGATGTACATTGGTGTATGCTTTTTGTTGATGATATTCTTCTTGTTGATAAGACTAGAGAGGGAGTTGAAGGTAAACTTGATTTATGTAGGCTAACCTTAGAGTCTAAAACCTTTCATTTGAGTAAATGTGATGCACAAGATTATGCGAATTATAGAGGAACTAAGTTAATGTGTCATACTCTAAAACTGTGAGAGTGAGTTATGGAGCGTAGGTTCTGGTGTGATGCTAATGTTTCTCAAAATTAATTTAGATTCACGCCAGATAGGTCTACCTTAGAGTCTAAAGGTTTTCGCATGAGTAGATTTAAAATAGAATATATGGAGTGCAATTTTAGTCGTAATAGAGCTAGTGAGGGGATTGTCACATTGGATGATCAAGTCATTAATAAGAATACACATTTTAGATATCTTGGATCTATTATTTAGAGTGATGGTGAAATAGATGGGGATATTATCAGCAGAATTTATGTTGGTTGGATGGTTGAAGTGGAAGAATGCATCGGGTTTATTGTGTGATAGAAAAGTACCCCTCAAACTTAAGGGAAAATTCTATTGTCCGGATAGCGGTACCGAGCGGTACTACTGTCGGTACCGAGTGGTAACGCGCTCGGTACCAAGCTCGGTACCGCGCGCCTAATGATGTGAAAAGGACCTGTAATGCTTTATGGTGCCGAATGTTGGCCAATAAAAGAGTAGCATAATTCTAAGTTAAGCATTGCAGAAATGAGGATGCTCAGGTGGATGAGTGGTTGTACCTTTAGTATCAAATGTAGATCATCTTTATTCTCTCTATATTTCTCCATCAAATCTATATAGGACTACCTTGCTATCTTTTTACAAATGGTATGTAACTATTTTGACAAGTAATCATAACTTATATCCTTATTGTCAATATTATATGTAGGATATATATTATGGATATCAGAACTCAAAGAAGTTGGATGTATAATCGATTGGCGCAAGGACGGAAGACATTAACTGATGAGTTCATTAGAGGGATGCATATTTTTATTCAGACAGCTTCTCAACTACCCAGCTTCATCTCAGATGGGAAGTTTCGTTGCCCATGTTCTAAACACAAAAATCAGGTGCACCTTAGCCCAGATGACGTAACTGTTGATCTATATCGTCGAGGTTTCATGCCAGATTATTGGTATTGGACTTCTCATGGTGAGTATGAACCACATTTGGATTCTTGATGCTGCCCATCGACAAGTGCTACTAGAGATGATGAAGAGCATATCATACCTAATCTTGAGGACTTAATTCATGATGCAAGTGGAGCATAATTTGAGCAATATATAGAAGAGTCACCTAATAAAGAAGCATAAAATTTGTATGATTTATTGCATGCTTCCAACCAATATGGACAGGTTGCACCACTCACTTAGAGTTATCCGTTGCTCTTAAGATTTTAAGTATCAAGGCAGAATATAATGTCCCCCGTGATTGTTTTAATCAATTTATTGGACTGCTTAAAAAAACCAATCCAACAGATAACATAATTCCCACAGATTTATATCGGACAAAGAAGTTGGTTTCGAAGCTTGGTTTGACATACAAAAATATAGATTGTTGTGTCGACGGTTGCATGTTATTCTACAAAGATTTCCAATCAGAGATTGCATGCCATCATTGCAACGTACCGAGATTTAAACTAAAATCTATCACGAAAAGAAAGCTGAAGGATGTAGCAGCCAGCAGGTTATTTTACTTACCCATAATTCCTAGACTGCAACGATTATATGCATCAATGAGATCTACTGAACATATGAGATGGCATAAAGAACATATCTCACAGGAAAGGTTTATTACACATCCATTAGAAGCAGATGCCTGGAAATATTTTGATCGTGCTTATCCCACATTCGCCTCAGAATCAAGAAATATAAGATTAGGTTTATGCACAGATGGTTTCACTCCATTTAGTCAGTCTGCTTCACTTTACTCATGTTGGCCCGTCATACTCACACCATATAATCTTCCACCAGAGATGTGTATGACTACTCCTTATATGTTTCTGACGCTTATCATTCCAGGGCCACATAATCCAAAAGCAAAGATCGATGTTTTCTTACAACCGTTAATTGATGATTTAAATCTATTATAGGAAGAGGGAATAAGTACATATGACATCTTCACCAAACAGAACTTCATTATGAGGGCAGTATTACTTTGGACAATTGATGATTTTCTCGCATACGGTATGCTCTCAGGTTGGAACACTTCTGAAAAATTAGCTTGTCCACTTTGCATGGAAAATACAAAGTCATTCACTTTAAAGCACGGAGGAAAGAACACTTGGTTTGACTGTCATCGCATGTTCTTACCTACAGATCATTCTTTCAGGCGAAATAAGGATAGTTTTGTCAAGAATAAAATGGTAATGTCACTGCCTCCTCCTAGATTAACTAGTGAAGAAATATTTGAAAGAGTCAGCTCCAGCCCCACAATAGTGGAATCTCTATCATTAGTTGATTACAAATTACCAGGATATGGTGTCAACCACAATTGGACTAAGAAAAGTATTTTTTAGACATTACCATATTGGAGGACAAACTTGATCAAACATATCTTAGATGTGATGCATATAGAGAAAAATGTCTTTGATAATATATTCAATACAGTTATGAATATCAAAGATAAATTCAAAGACAACATAAAAGCAAGGATGGGCTTAAAGGAGATTTGTAGGAGAAAAATATTAGAATTGAGGGATGGTGGAAGTGGAAAATATTTCAAATCAAAAGCTCCATTCACTTTGACTTTAGAGTAGAGGCGTGCTGTTTGTGAATGGGTGAAGAGTTTACGTGTACCTGATGGATATTCTTCAAATCTAAGCAGATGTGTTGACATTAGAACTGAGAGATTATTTGGTATGAAGAGTCATGACTGTTATATCTTCATGCAATATCTGTTGTCAACTACCTTTAGTTATCTGCTAGATCAAATTTTGAAGCCCTTGATCGAGCTGAGTATCTTCTTAAAAAATTTATGCTCTTCAAAATTAAATATAAAGCAACTGATTCTTATGGAGCAGCATATCCCGTTTATTCTGTGTAAACTTGAGAAGATATTTCCTCCAGCTGTTTTTGACTCTATGGAGCATCTGTCGTTACATTTACCATATGAAGCTAGAGTCGGTGGACCAGTTCAGTATCGGTGGATATATCCTTTTGAGAGATACTTAAATAAACTTAAGAAGACTGCTAAGAACAAAGCGCATCCTGAAGGCTCAATATGCGAAGCATATTTAATGTACGAGACAACTCAGTTCTGCTCGTATTATTTTGAAACAAGGTCACAATCAAGCCAGAGCACTGCACCTGAAAAATTGGGTCAATCCTCAAATTTATCTGTATTCAACGGCAGTGGTGAACCCGTAGGCACTAGTACCATGCGCTATTTGACTAATAAAGAGATGTGAGTTGCCACTTTATATGTCTTGCTTAACTGTGATGAAGTTGAGCCATATCTCGAGTAAGTTTGAATAAGCTTGCTCATAAATTTGTTACTCACACTTTCATTCAATCTAAACCTTAATGTTTACAGGAGTTTCATTGATGGATTGAATACAACAGAACAAATAGAAGTCCAGAAGATAGTGGAAACAAATTTTCCTATTTGGTTTAAAAATGCGGTACATATTTCGACAATTCATTTCAATTAATATATCTTTATTTAGTTATTAAGCATACTAATGACATACTTTATCTAATAACTAGGTCCACACTGAAGGTAGTAATTTGCAATATCATGGGCTATTTGATCTAGCTTGGGGACCAAATAGAGCGGTAAAGTGTTATCAAAATTTCTTAGTTAATGGTTATAAATTTCAAACCAAATATTGGTATGAAGATAGAAAAATAGATAATTCTGGTGTATGTGTTAGAGGGAATACCCATACAGATGATGAGTCTGAGTATTACGGGGTATTAGAAAAAATATTACAGTTGGAATATCTTGGTGTTGGGAATAATATGTATCTATTCAATTGTGAGTGGTTTGATCCAGTAAAGAATAAAGGTACAAGAATACATCCTTTGTATGGTATAACAGAAGTCAAACGGGGTAGCAAATATTCAAAGTATGACCCATTCATCATTGCTAGTCAGGCGCACCAAGTCTATTTTGCTAACTACCCGAGTAGAGTACGAGGCAAATAAGATTGGCTCGTAGTTATGAAGATCAAACCCAGGGGAGTTATTGAAAAGACTACTTCAATACAACCAGCACATCAAGAAGAGTTTATGTCAAACATACAAGATATTTCTAACGATGTGGACGATCAAATTACAACTACTGAGAGTGAGCTGCAGTTAGAGGAAGTGGATTTAAACATAGAGGACATTCATGATGAGTCTGACAGTGGTACAGAAGTTTCATCATATGAAAGTAAATCAACATAAGGTAAATGAATTTGGACTAAAATTAAAATTTTTGTATTTCTATTTACTTATTTATTGTGTTATTTTATATTTAAAATTTTTGTATTTCTATTTACATTTTTTGGCATAATATCTGTTATTAATATTTTTCAATATTTGTGCATATGGCTTCAGGTGATGACCGTCAGAGAGGACTGATCAAGAATATATTTGGTAGGCGCAGCAAGAAGGCTATTATTAGCAGGCCTGCACGTTCTGAGGGCACCTCTTCATCTCAGCCTGCTACTCAGAGTCAGCCTAGCCCGCCTATACCTACTCCTGCAGCCAGTAGCCCACAATTCTACTCACCAGACCCACACTTACCTTCACCAGACCTTACACAGACCACTCCTTTCTACCCCTATTACCCACCCCCACCTTATCATGGTGCACATCCTCCATATCCGCCATATGTCCCACCACCACCTCAGCCCGCTACAACACCACCTAAGCCCGCTACAGCCGGACCTTCCTACCCAGCTGCAGCAGAGGAGGCGACAGAGGGTCGCATGTTGATTGAACCTGACGGTGACACGTAAGTACTAATTTTATTTCAGTCATGTAAATAGAATTGAATTAGTTTTTTTGACTAACATATTGCTTTCAGGTTTCATCCGTCAAAAGATCCTACGTATAAAATTTGGGACATAATACGGAGCAGATACGATGCTCCTTATATTTCTTGGAAGAAAGTCCCAAAAGAAGTACGGGACATGTGGTTTAGAGAGTTTGAGGTATGTTATTATATAAAATTTTTTTTATTATATCTAATATATATAAGCTAAAAAAAATAATTATTCATTCTTGTATGTGTTTAATTGTAGATAGATTTTTGTTGGCTTCCCCAACATAATGATAAAATCAGAAAGAACTTTGAGAAGCGTGGCTCGACTCGTATGCGAGACATGTTTACTGATATTAGAAAGTCAGGCCAGCGACCTCTCTGGATTGGTGAGGGTGTATAGGCAGAGTTGAGCAGTGCTTGGGGAAGCCCAGATTATACCAGAAGAAGAGATCAAAATAGATAGAACAGAGCTTCTGATGTTGGGGGCTTGGGTAGTTCCCTTCATACAGGTGGTTCTGTTCCTCATACTGAGCACAGAAGACATTTGGTAAGAAATTTTAAAATCTTTTAATAATTTACTTTAATTAGAATACTAATATATGTCTATTACTAAAACAAGTGCTGGGTAGAGAACCGACTCCTGTTGAATTGCATAGTCATACCCACAAGCGGCAGGAGGACCAGCAATGGATTGACGAGCGTGCTAGGAGAGCCTATGTAAGTATATAAATTAATTTTGGTGATATTATGTGTAAATAGTATATTTTTTTTTTAACTTTCATAGGAGGACTATACATGACTTCGAGAGAGTCAGGCTGCAGCAGGTGAAGGTTCTTCTGCTGGATCAACAGACTATTCTGACTACCGCACTTGGTCGCAAGCGGTAGGAGGAATGCAGCATGGCAGAGTATATGGGTTAGGCTCGCAGGCCTATGCATATGAAGGGCAGTCATCTAGTGGGGGTAGTTTTTCATCTAGTACCCAGGAATCTTTATATATCCAACAGATAGCTGCCCTCACAGCCGAGCTAGAACAGGTACGGAAAGTCCAAGTTGATTGGCAGATGCAAATGCAGCAGCAGCAGATGCAGATACAGCAGCAGCAAGCTCAAATGTTAGAAAAAATGAGAATGATGAGGGAGCAGATGAGTACTGGTAGAAGTACAGCTGAGGATAAAACTGAATCAGAGTAGACATTATTAATCTATTTAACTGATGTGGACATATATTTTTATGGATTTTTTGGACAAATTTATCTATTTGCTATTTGAACATATTTAGTTATTTGTTTATGACACTTTTCTTATATATGTTTATTTATACATGTTTAAGTATTCCTTATCTGCTTGATGCTCTTCTAGTTTGTGTAATTGTTGATTTTGTGGAATATATATGTTGTTGTAATTTTTTGTATGCAGGTTTAAATGTGGAAATCACTTTTCAAAGTGATGAAGGTTTTTTTTTTCTGCTACAGGTTTCCGGCGGATTATCCGTCGGTAACTTTGACAGAAATACGATATGACGAACTTTCCGGCGGAATATGCGATGGAACTTCCGACGGATATTTCGACGGTAATGTCCGACGGTAAGACTAGACATCGCTTTTATTGCGACGGAACATTTCCGCCGGTATTTCCGGCGGTTATTACGCCGGAACACTGCCACAGAAAAGGCGTCGGTTTGTCAAATATATCCGCCGGAACATCCGCCGGAAATTTTTTCGGCGGAAAAAATGCAACGGAATGTTTTTTCTGATGCGCGTTTTACCGTCGGAGCAATTTCCGCCGGTAATCCGCCGGAAATCTATTTTTTCCGTCGCATTTTTTACTTTACCGGCGAATTTTGTCCGCCAATAATAACTGTTTTTCCTATAGTGAAAGGAAGCTAAGAAGTTTTAGCAACCAACTCAAAACTCTACCTCACACGAACCAGTCAAAGTTGAACAATAATGAGGAAATGGAGAAGATGAAAAGCTAAGCCTAGCTAAAGTTATTAGAAGTATAACACTTCAATAATTTTAAATGATTAATAATATAATTAGTAATTAAAATTTTTAAATAATATTTAACTAATTAATATAATTAATTATATAAATAATAATTAGGTAATTATCAATTTAGCTAGTCAATCACTAACTAAAATAATATACAAATAAATAATAAAAAATTAGCACTATAATTAATAATTAAATTATTAGCTATGCTATTTGATAATCAAGCTAACTTCCAATTACATCATTTATAATATTAACTTATTATTAATAATTAAAACTAAAATTAATTAATCTCATATATAAAATGTAAATTATATTTAAAATACAAATTAAATTTAAATTTTTAACTAACTAATGGTCTTAAATTTTGAATTGCAATGCCGAACAGTATTATAGGATTTACTAGGATTAAAAAAAAAATTTTGCCAAACAGTTTCATTTACAGGAATAGCTCGTAAGAGTGTAGATTGCTATTCATAAATAAAATGATCAGATTTCTATTTCTCACCAAAAAAACACAAAAAATCAGATCTTTTTTTTTAACCAAATTGCCTTTTAGATTGCAACAAGTGCTTCATAGTTTCGTAAAAAATACAAAGAGTGGCACAAATATCACGAACAGAATCAACCATGTCAACTCTGTGACGCCTCTTAGATCTGCGGAGCAGTGAATCTCAAAATAGAAGAGTGAGAAACGGTTTGAAAGACCTGGAGTAGATCGCTCCGGTTGTCCGTCCCCAAACCTTCCTAACAAGGGATTTGCTTGATAAAACACCGGATAACCTTGATGGGCATCTTGATGAGATCCACAGCCAAATTCGCCAGCCCCGCACAGCACACGCAGCATGGACACAAGCAACTCAGCACTGATCTGCAATCGCATTCAACATTGTTACAAACGACGAGCAAGAAAAGTGGGTTAGGGTTTTCGGATTACAAAGCGAAGGGAGAGAAGGAAATAGAGCAATACCCGATAATCCAGACGACGGCGCCGATGAGTGAAAGAGCTAAGGCGAGAATGGCGAAGGGTAATCCGAGCAAGAAACCCAACGGCCTGCACTGGCAATCGTCTTCTTCCATCTCTCCCTTTTTTTCAAGAGCGTGGAAGACTAACGAGTGTCCTGAAAGGCGTCTATTTGAAACGGCGCCAGGAAGTATCTGACCTAACAAGTGACGAGAATACCCTTGGACGAGGTAACGGGTGTCGCGTTTTCTGATGGTAGATTAGGTATTTTACAGGGCTCCGGTGTGTTGACCGGCGAGGCGGCTTAGGTTGGGTTAGGTGAAATATGGTTTACAAAGAAAAAATTGGGCGAATTTTCTTATTTTGATATTGCCAAAATTCTCATTATTATTATCTTTATTTGATGTATTCAATTATTTGACTATGATATAAAAAATAGATCTTCATATTTTGAGCATATTGTCAGTGTAGATTGATATAAGAAGACATAGTTCAATGTTTATGATATCAAATATACTTTTATTTCTTAAAAAATTATGCATTAATGTCTTAATCCTAAAGATGTATTGAATATCATAGGAATTGTTGTGAATACTATGTGTTCGATATAGTAATCTATAAGTGGAACTTCGATGAGTTTTTATAGGAGTTATGTTGTTCTGGATATTTCATAGGGAAATAAGTGAGGAGGTGAGGAGTTTATGACGAGGTGAATTAGGATATGTGATAATCAATTTTGCTTTTGAGCTGCTAGCTTTGCCTTTGGATCAATTTCCTATGATGGGTGTTCGTTTTAGCAACTTAAAGGCATGAGGAAGGGTGGAATTGATGTTTGGGGAATTAAAAATTAGACTAAGTGGGTGGGATGGAATGTTACGTCTTTAGATTTAGTAATTTATTTTAGTGGGCGAATCCAACATATGATACCTGAGTTTATAGAGTTTAATAGTGTTAGATCAAGTCAAATAGATGTATAGAGTTAGGCTAGCTCAAGGGGTACACAATCTAAGCTTTATTTAAGTTTGATTTATATTAGGTCCAACATTTGGTTCATTTTATTCTACTTGGGTTTTTTGATTTAAAATATGTTCTAGTTTGAAAAATGTTGACCCAATAAGTAATTTAGAGTAACTAACTTGTGTTTAATATTTAGGAAATAAGTTTGTATTATAATAATTCATGATTGATCCATTGGCTCTATCTTTGCTAGCTCAAGTTAGGGTTTAATTCAAGTTTGGTTCAAGTTAATTTATAGTTAAATTTAGGTCTTAGGTTAGGTCATGACAAACTTAGTAAGCATATGGAGTATATTTTTATTTTTGAATGACCCAAGGTAGAATTAATGGTTTGAGGATCACCTAATTCATTGAAATGTATGGTCTAGTCTAAATTTAGGATAGGTTTTAGCAAGCCTAATATGTGGGCTAGGGTTGACTTGGTCGACCACAAGAGTCCATAAAATGACTTTTGGTCTAATGAGCCAACTTGAAAATGGTTTGGGTCAATTAAGTAATGGGTATATGTTGAGTTGGGTCATAACTAACCTATGCACATGTACATCAAGGGTTTGATGATGTTGGCTCAAAGTTGACTTTGATGGATTTGAATGGGCTATATTGGCCTATGATAACCTTAATTGACTAAGGGTTAACCTTAATTAACTATATAAACTTATATTTTTTTTTAAACTATATAAACTTATAATGTTCAAAGGGTTTAACTAGGATAGGGTTTGGATTAATTTAGGTTAGGTCAGTTATAGATTGTGTTAAGCCATATTATATATGAATTTAGGTTGTATTGAGTGTCGACTAATGTATATAATAACATATTGAATCACATGCAATATGATGCTAAGATCAATCTCAATAATAATTGTTATACTAAAGTTAATTAATTAGAGAGTATGATTATGGGCTTTACATTTAACTTGACCATGTGTATATAATCCGCAGATTATAGTATCCAAATAATTGAATGAAGTTGAATTTCTATTTGACTTAGACAAGTGCATACTACACTTAAACTAAGTGAAATAGAAAGCACATGATGGACGAAGTCATGCATAATTCGACTAGGTGTACATTATACTTATATTATGTAGACTAGATAATGAAGAGTGTTCATGAATTCATGTTTAACTTAGCTAGGGGTATATTACAGCTAGCATTGGTCTACCACATAATTATGTTAGCGACGAGCTTGTATCAAAAAGTGAAGTCAATAGTTATCATAACGAAACCATTAAAGCTTCATTAATATAAAGCTGATAATTATGATTATTATTATTTTATCCTTAGAGGGCTTCTATTAGTGATTGAGAAAGAGGACTAATAGGTATTTTTGAAGAAAAAGAGGTAATGACACCACTAGATCTAATCTTAAATTCACTAATGAAGTTTGTTTGGTTGGAGAATTTGTTTATGAGTCATATAGTTTATAACCATTTGAATATCACTTTAGGGTGGGGTGGCCTCATTAAAGATTAATTTTCTATAAACTTTGCTTCAATAATGTTCTTTTTTAGACTATAGAGGGGATATACATATATATAATCTTCTGTAGGTTTTGGCTATAACTTATTTATAGGCATACTTGAGATATTTTTATTATGTTTTTGGATCTTATGATAATTGACTATTGATTGGGATGTAAATTGCTTAGTTTGATGGTCATCACGCTCTATAAAAAAGTCAAACTTACTCTCTAAGAGATAAAGAATCCAATTAGAATATCTTTATTTTCTTATATTTAGCTTTTTTATTATATTTGAACACATTTTAATGCTAATTTAATTATTTGTATAAATAATTTTTATAAGTAATAAAGTAGAAATTTTACTTTTAGCTCATGATTAAACAATGATCTTAGGGAATTTAGAGAAAAAAAAACTATAATTTTATTACCTTTGGTAATTATTTATTATTTTTTAAAAAATAAAGCTTAGGGCCATTTGTAGTATTTTCAAGGTATTCCTAAAACTCTGAGTACTTTATTTTAAAATTTTACAATTATTTTATAACTTTTTTTAAGAAATAAGGCATATATTACATGTTTAAGCATGCAAATGGTTTGCTTTAAACCTTAAGATAAAGAGTTTGAGCATATATATTCTCATCGAGTGAATATATGCATAGCACAAATTTTTTACTAATAGTAGAGAATAAATATACAACTTTTGCTTGACTATTTTAGATGGAATGACTAATTTGGGGGAATATATATGCTTAGCTCTATTTTGAGTTATTAGAAGGGATTTATCACATCATTTTCATTCATTCTTATCATAATCTTCAAGATGGTTCATACTTGTCGATCTTACTTGACTGAGCATAAAGGTTTATTGGAGTTTGCAAATAGAGAGCTTTTTTCACTATTCAACGAGGAGAGATTAATATTTTTAGTCATTCCACTTATGCTTTTATTTATTTTGAGTTATCCTAACCATGTCATGATCATTATTAGGGGTGTCAATAATTGACACGACACGAAAACCCGACTCGAACCCGACCCAAAAATTTCGGGTCTGACACGACCCGATTTCAAAATGGGTCGGGTTCGGGTTTAGTAAAATGACCTGATTTAGATTTCGGGTCGGGGCCGGGTTAACCCGACAACCCGATAGGTGACCCATTTCGACCCGCGGATTTCATTTCACGTGACAGAAATTAGGGCTCCGATGCCTCCGCATTCATTTCCCGTCCGCTTCATCCTCTCCTCTCCTTCGCTGCTTTGTCTAGGGTTTCTGTTTCTTCTCTTCAGATCTCCTCAGATCTCTGGCTCTTTCAACGGTTTCCTCTCTTCTCCTTCTCTGGCATATTATTGGTTTGTGGTGTTCATCGTGTACATCTTGTTTGGCTCAACACGAACACTAACATCGCTCGTTATTTGTATCTCTTATATTTTTTCTATTTTCTCCTTTTAGAAGCTTGATCTATGAGCAGAGTATAGGGTTGTCTTGCTGTCTTACTGTTTGATTAAATTATTATCATTGTTGCAAGAAAATTTTTGGGTTTAGGGTTTGTCCAATTTTTTGTCATCTTGATGACTTGCTGTAATCTTGATTCTTGAATATTTTCTTGGGTTTTTTAAAAATCTGGAACAGTTTGGCATGCATTTCTAGATTGGCATGCTTTCTGCTTTGGGGTTATTTTTGTCTGAAAAATGGATGAGGTGCTGTTCAATTAAATCTGGTTTGAGGGTGGTTTTTTTGTTCAGTTTGTGCTGGTTTTTCTCGATAGTGTAGTTGCTCTCTTACAATTTTTTTATATTACTAAGCTGTTCACTCCAATATCAATTTTACAATATGTATATGTCTGCCCTTATGATGGGGCATCATGGTGGTCAAATGGTTATGATCGCAGTGGCCAGATTGATAGTGGTTGTGGCTGTAGGAAAGGAGTCAAGGAAATAAAAGTTCATATTTCTATTCTAATTAAAAATAATTGTATTGATAATACTTTGTACGTTATGCATCTCTAGTTTCACTCATTCTTTGCTTGTATAGTATCACCCTTGTCTTTATTATGTATTGAGAGTTGTCTTCTTTCTCGTATAATCTTTAATATTTCTGTATTATGCTTTGACTTCCATCGAATGTTGTTATTAGAGATTGTATTGTGTAAATTATTGACAGTTGACACCCCTAGCATTGTAATATATTATAATGTTTTGGTTAGATGGAGGATTCCAATACCATTCCTGAGAATTTTTCTTTTGATGAAAATGAAGAAGTCCAGACTTGTGAAAATGCTGTAGAGCCCTCTAACGAGCTATGTAATGAGGGGACAATTGCTAAGAAATGGCGAAAGATGACCTCACTTGTTTGGGGCCATTATGAGATGTTACCTAATACGAAAGATGGAAAACAAAAATATAAATGTAAGAAATATGGCACTACTTATTTATGTGATAGCAAAAATGGAACTGGTAATCTTAGACGCCACCTCAAAAATTATAATAAAAAAAGTATGCGTGATATATGACAGTTGATCTTACAAAGCAACAATGAATCTTCAATGTCTATGTCTGATGATAAGTTTGATCAAGCTAAATTTCATGACTTGTTTACTACTTCTATTATTATGCACGATTTGCCTTTTCAATGTGTTGAGTGGGTTGGACTTCGAGCACTTTTGCTGTATCTTTGTCGGGACTTGCAATTAATTTCTAAAAATACGACTAGAAATGATTGCAAAAAATTATTCATTAAGGAGAAGTGTAATATAAAGAATAATTATTTAAAGTCACTAGCAGGGTTTGCTTAACATCAACCTTTGGACATCTATAAATACTGATGGGTTTCTTTATTTAACTGCTCATTATATTGATAATGATTGGTAATTGTAAAAGAAAATTATTAATTTTTCATTCATGCCACCCCCCCATGATGGAATTGCTTTATTTGAGAAGATACAATCTCTTTTAGTTGAATGGAAAATAGAAATTAAGCTATTCAGTATTACTTTCGATAATGCTTCCATAAATAATATTTCAGTTGATTATCTAAGAAATTTTTTAAATTTGCATGGTAGCTTGTTATGCAATGGTGATTATTTTCATGTACGTTGTACGGCTCATATTATTAATCTTGTAGTTCAAGAAGGTTTGAAAGACATTGATAGTTCAATTGGGAAAATAAGAGAGAGCATTAAGTATGTTAAAGGCTCTCAGGCTAGAAAATAAAAGTTTCTTGATTGTGTTATAGAAAGTTGCTTAGATGGGAAATGAGGTTTGCATCAGGATGTCCCCACCCGATGGAACTCCACATTCATAATGCTTAACAGTGCAATCTATTTTAAACATACTTTTCAATATTTTGATTTGGTGGATTCAAATTACAAGAATTGTCCAACGCCTTCTGAATAGAAAAAAGTTGAAGAGATTAGCAATTTTTTGGCATCTTTCTATGAAATAACTTATCTCATTTTCGGGTTTAGATACCCTACAACAAATTTGTACTTCACTTGTATTTCTATAGCTTATGTAGAACTTAAAAATGAAATGTTAAGTGGGCATCACTCCATAAAGAGAATGACAGCCGGAATGCTTGTAAAGTTTGAAAAATATTGGTCTGAATTCAGTGATATTTTAGCAATAGCAGTGATTTTAGATCCGAGATACAAAATAACTTTTGTTGAGTGGTGTTATCAGAGATTATATGGAGGCAATTACCTCTGTGAATTAAGGAAGGTGAAACTTAAGTTCATTTCATTATTTGCTAACTAAAGTTCAAGTAAGAATCTTTCATCAGGACAAATTTCAAATACTTCTAAGGTGGTACAAGGGTTACCTTCAAAGAGCATACCATTACCAATTATTAAGTCCAAGTTTATGCAAGTTTTGTGTCCATATTTGTATATTTGCAACTTTAATTATTTTTCTTTTTTGTTTCTAATGCCTTTCCAAAAAATAGGATTTCGCTTCATTTTAAAAGGATGCCTTTGCACCTAGGAAATCTGAATTAGACATTTACCTAGATGAACCTAAGCTTGATAGCAATGTAGATTTAGACATTTTAAAGTTCTGGCAAGGGAATCAGTATCGATTTCCTCGTGTTTCAGCTATGGCTCGTGATGTACTATACATTCCAATAATAACTGTAGCATCTAAAAGTGCCTTCAGCAATAGCGGTAGAATTTTAGATCAATATCGAAGTGCATTGAAACATGATATCGTCGAGGCACTAATTTGTTCTAAAGACTGGTTATACGGAGAACATGATAATTATTCATTCAGCTTAAAGCTATTTTATATTTCTATCATTTATTTAAGATCTGAAAATTATTTATCTTATTTTGTTGCAACAATAAATGATCCCGAACTTGATGCAGTAACCAATGATATCCTTAATTTAAATGTGAACAGAAATGATGTAGAGCTTGGTGAAAGCTTAGTGGTTGGATAAACAGAACTGATAGAGAGCTTTTATTTATTTACCCTAATGCCTGTATATATTAGTTGATGCAGTAATTAATAATATCCTTTATTATTTTGGTTGCTGTTGTGGGTTTGGTTCTTATAATATATCATGAATTTTCTGGATTTATTCACTGTTGTGTTGCCTAGGATGTTGACATGTTGTCTTGGTTGCTTGGTATTCTGTCTTGGTTGCCTGGGAAGCTAGGTTGGGTTGCTTAGGAAGCTGTCTTGGTTTCCCTAAGAATATGTCTTGTTTGCCCCGGTTGCTGGGTTGGTTTCCCCGGGTTGGGGGCTTTGTTGAATTATATTTTATTTATAAGTTGATTAATTGCTGTCTTGGTTTGTATTGTTTGTTGTCTTGGTGGGCTAGATTATTTGTATTGCTGTCTTGGTTATTTACCTACAGGTTGTGGTTTCATTTTTTAATTCTTTGCTGCCTGGGTAACTGGGTTGGTTTCCTATTATTTGCTATATCTTGGTTGCCTGTTATTCACCTGCAAACTTGTTATATCTTGGATAGCCTGGGTAGTTTTCTTAGTTGCTCTGGTATGATATGTTGGTTGACTGGGAAGCTGGGTTGGTTGCCCCGAGAAGGTGTCTTAGTTTCCCTGGGATGCTGTATTGGTTGCCCCGATTGCTGGGTTGGTTTCTCTTGGTCGCTGTCTTGGTTGCTGTATTAGTTTCCTCGGGTTGGTGGCTTTGTTGAATTATGTTTTATTTATAAGTTGATTAATTGCTATCTTGGTTTATATTGTTTGCTATCTTGGTGGGTTGAATTATTTGTGTTGCTATCTTGGTTATTTACCTGCAGGTTATGGTTTCATTTTTTAATTCTTTGCTACTTGGGTAACTAGGTTGGTTTCCTGTTACTTGCTATATCTTGGTTGCTTGTTATTCACCTACAAACTTGATATATCTTGGATAGCCTGGGTAGTTGTCTTAGTTGCTTTGGTATGATATGTTGGTTGATTGGGAAGCTAGGTTGGTTTCCCCGGGAAGGTGTCTTGGTTTTCCTGGGATGCTGTCTTGGCTGCCTCGATTGCTGGGTTGGTTTCCCTTGGTTGTTGTCTTGGTTGCTGTATTAGTTTCCCCGGGTTGTGGCTTTGTTTCCTCGGAAGGTGTAACTGGGTTGCTGTCTTGCCTGTCTGTTATTCACCATCATGTCGTGGTTTCATTTTTGAATTATTTGCTTGCTGGGTTGGTTGATGTCTTCTTTCCTGGGTTGGTTTCTTGTTACTTGATGTATCTGTTCAAATGCTGGGTTGGTTCCAAAAGCATTGAAAGTTGAGTAGCGATAATGAGTATCCTTCTAAACTGATTGTGAGGTCATTTGGGGAAAAAAATTATTGCAACCAGGTGGCATTTGTGTTATCGTCTAATCAAACAGATACTATATATAACTCTAAAATACAAAATATCGTCTTGGATGGCATACCGCAACTGTAAAAAATTGTATTGTTGACTCACATTTCATTATTTGATGAATTATTTGGAGGGTTAATCTAAGCTAATGACTCAATCTTTCAACTAATTTATGAATTTTTAACTATTTATATTTTTTGCAGTTAGCATAAATCTCCATGAGGGCTAGCAAATAACTTTCGTTCTCTAGAGTTTGGATTTCTCCAAATAGTCAAATTGATATTTGTAATTTGTAATTTAAAATTTTATGATTTGTAATTTGTTAAATTATATGTTAGTCAAATTGATTTGTAATCCTGGGCTTGTATTTGTTCATTTATTATTTATGAATTATGATGTATAATTTAAATTTTTGTAATTTGTAATTTAAAACTTTAGTGATGAATTATTGTCTTAGTTTGTATTATTTGCTGTCTTGGTGGGCTGGTTTATTTGTGTTGTTGTCTTGGTTATTTACCTGCATGTTGTGATTTCGATTTTTAATTCTTTGTTGGCTGGTAACTGGGTTGGTTTCCTATTAATTGCTGTATATGTGAAAGCGGGTCGGCGGGTCAAAACGGGTTAATTCGAACCAGGCTCAGGTCGGGTTCGGGTCCTGAATATTGAACCGTTTATCTAACCGGGTCGGGTTAGGGTTGACCCGTTTAGATTCGGGTCAGGTCAGATTCGACTCGAACCCGACCTGTGACCCGGTTTTGACAGGCCTAATCGTTATGTTAATTCACTATAGGAAAATCATGAAATACCGGCAAAAGTTCTGACGGATATGAGACCATCAAAAATTTTGGTAAAGCCGACAGATTAATTGTCGGTATTCACCGGCAGTATAGCCGCCAGAAATTCCAGCGGTCTACTGGCCGCCGGAAAAGCCGCCAGTTCTACTTAAGTTTGACACATTTTTCGGCGAATTAATCGTCAGTTTCAGCTACCGAAAATACCGCCGGTAGGAGCCCCATTTCGCCCGACCCACTCATTCTTCCTCATTTTACCACATCTCCGTCCCAGAGAAAGCCGAGACCCCCTCTCGTTGCCTCCTGTTGTCCTTCTGCCCTCACCGACGCTGGCCTTGAGCCTCATCTCCCCAGCCGCAGGTGATCTCCTCTGCTTCCTTCCACTTCTTCCTTCCCACATTTGTTTGAAATTTATGCTTTTTTGGTTTTTAAATATTAGATGTGAGGACATTCAAGCTATAAAAATGATTACCATCAACTATAAGTTTATCATATAAATACTTTCTGACATATTGAACTTAGTCTTGGGTGCTAGTTACTTATTCATTTATTATAAGAGATTATAATCAAATTAGGATTTATATTGGTAGAGAGTGGAAGAATGCTTTCATGGCTCAAGATGTGCTTTATGAGTGGTTGGGCATGCTATTTAGCCCTTTAAACGCACCTTAAATATTCATGAGACTCATGAATATTGTTTCACTTCCATATATTTTGATGCTTTTAGTGAGGTCGTTTTATTATACGCTATTTCTTACAAAGATTAGAAGAAACATCTAAAGCATTTGAGGATGGTTTTTGACTTAGGGTTTAACTTGAGAGGGTAATGAGAAAGCTTTGTTTCTTTGTCTATGATAAATTTCAAGCAAATGTGAATTTATTTTACTTAATTTACTAGTGGAAAAAAAGTTGGTTAGATTATTTCAATGGGCATACTGAGCATAGATGACGATTAATAAAGATTATTTCAATTAGTTTCACAAATATATATACATTATTTTAACTATGCTCTCTATTTGTAGAAAGAATATCTTGGTCGGGAGCCGACACCATTGGAGCTGCATGCAAGGACTCATTAACATTAAGTTGATCATCAGTGGGTTGATGAGAAGGTGAGAAAAGCTCACGTGAGTATCATTTTTTGAGTAATAATAAATAAATAAATAATATTTTTTTAATGGATTTATTCTCGTGGAATGATTTTATACTACTTCAGGAGGGTCAACTATCTATTAGTGACGGATCATCTTCAGGATCAACCCCGTACTCTGAGTACCACACGTGTTTAGAAGCTATTGGAGGAAGACAGAAGGAGAGGGTTTATGGCTTAGGTTTGCAGAGATATACTATTGAGAGAAGTACATCCATCTCAGCATTTTATGATGCTAGTGTAGTTGAAGAAACCGTTAGCTAGAGGATTGCTTCTCTAACAAGAGAGAGAGAGGAGATGAGACAAATTCAGGCTGAGATGCAGGCGGAGCTGCGATCATATTGAGCTAAAAATTAGAAGAAAAAGGATCAGGAGCCTGTGCATGAGTCGCAAGGTAGCGAGGAGACTGATGATGAATAGAATTAATTTAATGTTGAAGTTGTTGTTGGAGTTTGAATAACTAGCTTTTGTTTGAGAACAAATGGATGTGAAATTTATGTTTTAAAGTTTGTTTATGTTGTTGAACTTTATGTTTTATTATGTTTCAAAGTTTTTTTATTTTGAACTCTTTTAGTATTAGTTGATTGTAAATATTGTGTGTTATTGCATCTTAAAGTTGGTTATATTATGTATTTGCTACATGAATTGTGGAATTGTTTCTGGACAATTAGGAGGATGTCAATTTTTTTTTTCTAATTTGCTACAGGTTTCCGTCGGTACAGGTTTATGGCAATTTAACTGCCAGAAACATCAATATCAGACAAAAATTTAAGCTCCCGGAATAATTAAAAAATCGCCAGAAATTTTCAACGATTTTACCAGCGATTAGACCGCATGTAATTACCGACAGTCAAACCGTAGTAAAATACCAGTGACCAAACAGCCGGTAATACCACCGGAACTCTCCAGTGGTTTTTCGGTGGGCTAGCCAACAAAAATTACCGGTGGTTCTTGTTTAACCGCCGATAATGCTGACGGAAATCTCCGGCGGCAATTCTTCGGAAGCCGCAGTTATCAACTGCCGGCACGACCAAATTGGAAAACTGCTAGAAAGTTATCGAAAATTATTTTTGGTGGACAAAAAGCCGCGGATTGCGTTTCCTACACAGTTTATACCGACGGAAAAAAATTTGCCGAAAAACTGAATTTCCACCGAAAAATGCCCGTTTTCGTCAGTGACGACCAATTTTCCTGTAGTGATTATAATTATCAAAATTTTTTGTATAATGCATAGAGTAATATTTTTAATTTAGTTTTCAAAGTCATCATACATTTTGATTGTGCTTTTACATAGCCCCTAAGGAGGGTACTATAGGTAGTTTACAATTTATCAACTTATACCCACAATACCCATAAGTTTGTTTATATGTAGTATTAAACCTTATAGATTATTTTAATGATCTCACAACAGCATCTACAAGGTTGTGTGTTGGTGATATAATCAATATTAGCTCTACCAAATCATTGGATATTCAAATATATTTGGATAAATTCATTATAATTGTGGAGACTTAAAATCCATTGCCACTGCATCTAAAAAATTATTATTGGTGATTCCACTAACATTATGTCTAGTAGGTCATGAGATGGCATAAGAGCTATCAATCTATTGAATTGGCTATTGAGGTGGTGGTAATGGAGAGGGAGCTATCAGGATCAGAGTATGAGCTTTGAAGGAACTCCTACTTTGGGTCACATCATAATACCATTCTTTTAATTTTTTATGATCATTCGCCTCATATTTTCAAGGAATTTTAAAATTTAGTTGGTTTCTAGAGGAAACTAAGTATGATGTACCAAGAAATCCTATCACCTTTTATTGTCTATCCAAAAATGAGTGTATATATGTTTTATTTGAACATATATTCCATAAAGTATATAAACAATCAAAGATGGTTTATATTTGCTAAAATGAGTCAATTTGAGCCTAACATGTCCCATCTTAGTTTGGGATCAAAATTTTAATCTAAGTCGACATTCCTTTGATCTTTTTGATGACTAAAAGTTCTATGAAAATTTGCATAAAAATTATATAATAACACAAGAAGCTAAATAAAGAACCACAAAAGAGAGAATTCACCATCATTTCTCTCAACTCAGTCTATAAGTGGGTTATAAGATAACACAAATTTATTTAGAATATTGCATGAATTACAAATCCCTATTAAATAATATTATATTAATATGCATTAAAAAAATCAAAATGGTTAGAAAGAGAGGAAAAGAAAGAAGACAAATAGGAAAAAGTTGCTTGCTAGTTGGATATTATACACTCTTAATTCATTAAATATGAAAAATTCCACAAATCATGAATATCATTAATTTTTTAGTTAAACTTGAAGTATAAATTGTTTGTTTTATTTTAAATAAATATTTGTTATACTTAAATTTTTAGTAAAAATTAAATAGAATTCTTATTAATGTTTTCCCAACCTCTTTTTTGTTGACCAACAGTGGTTGGCCACCCCATCTCTTTTTTTTTTGGTGTGTGGAAACCCACCTCTCTATCTCACCCCCTTAAATTATCTTATTAGAAGTTCAAGCACTTTCTTCTTTATTTCTCCCTTTATATACAAAAAATGCATATGAATATATTTTGTAGGATCATAAAAGAAGAAGAAGAGAATGAAAAGAAGAATGAAGAAGAAGAAAAATCGGAAAAAAGGAGCAAAGTAATTAGGGGAAGCTATCATCCACAAAATATAAGTACCTATCTACTTTTCTATATAATACTAGTTTTCCAATGGTCTATTTAACTTCGTATAATATTCATCTTAGACACAATTTTATTATTCAAAGTCTTACTTGATTAAGACTTAAAAGAACCACCAAATTAATTGTCAAATTTTAAAAAATTTTATTAATCAAAGAAAAATTTATAAAATACATCAAATTACATAAAATTCTACACCATTATTTCAAAGAATCTACAACTAAGTTATCTTTCAAAATCCTTTGAGGACAAGGAGAAGGTCATATTAATCCCATTTCAATCCAATAGTAGATTGGGGCATGGGTGAAGAAATAAAAGAATTTGGGATGCAAAGAAAAAGAAATAAAAAAGAATGAGATTCTTTCTTCTAATATAAGGATTTTAGCATTCAAAAAAAAATTTGATGTCTTCTTCATAGTGGATTGAAAGAATGACTTCCCTTACATATTGCCCCTAATTGAAATCTATTTGTTAGGATATGAGTGTTTGGCTAGTTAATTGCTCACATTGATAGTTGGAGAATAGCTTAAGTAATTATGAACATGATGCAATGTGATGTGATGTGATGCGCTCTATGGGACCTCTTATTGGCATATGAAATCTTGACTATAACACAAATTCTTTATTCCAATATAATTCTATTTCTTAGCCTAAAGAAAAAGTTGAGTAGACTCAAATAAAAAGAAAGAGTTGTATGTGTAAGATCTTCCCAATTTTAAATCTTATATGACCCCACAAAAATACACCTTCTTGCTCTAATACTGGACCGTAATAGACACGATCTATTCATATGCTTTCATGATTTATAACTTGTAAGTCTTATTACACTTTTTTATTTAACATGTTACATTTTACTTCTTTTTTTTTCATCCTACTTAGTCTTCTTTTATGTTATCTATATTAGCCCATAGTAATCTTGATTTAATGGCTTTAACCCCAAGACTAAATCAAGATTTAGCATAGTGGTTTGTTTTGATGATCTAATTGTGTAAATACTGCACCCTCTATTTTTTGTGGCATCCCCAAATTATTTCCACTCTAACCACAATAATGACCTTTTTTCCTCAAATCATGCAATATGAGGGAGTTAACGGAAAGCAAGTATCAAATATTTAATGCAAAATGTATCAAAAGTGGCTTTAAAGTCCTTAAATTTACGCTAATATTAGTGCAATTTCCATAAATTCTTATCACTAACTTCAAATTTTGTGAGGTAAGGACAATAAAAACATGTTATATTATTTTTAGATTTTATCATAATAATATTTGTTCTCATGCTTAAAATTTCATAAGGCATATGTTTGATCAGCACTAACCAGACACAGCTAGCAATATTGCTGTAGTGACGAGAAGTTAAACTTGAATCAAAATTTATTTGAAAAACAAAGCAATGAGAAAACTATTCCAAACAGACCCTTAGCCAAATTAGAGCCCTCATTGACGTGCATTGCTCATCAATGCTGTAATCCTACAACTGACATCTTTAGAGAGAAAATAAAGATGAGAGAACTTCAAATCTTTATGTTTTCAACCTTTTATGAAAGTCTGATCAGAGAGGGTATGCCATGGATGGCATCCACCATAGCTTGGAAAATCCAAGATGATGCATCTTCATATTTGTAGTCACACAAAAACATTCAGGAAAGAAAGGCACAATTCTGAAGATTTGTCCCTACTTAACATTGATGTTGATGCCAATCTGATCTTTTCAATTCCTTTTAGATATATGAGAAATTTTTAAGAAAAACTCCACATTTAATCATTCATTTGAACATGCTATCTGAGCGATCCATCATGAAGTTTTGATGGATCTAATTGAAGCTCTAACTATCTACTAATATGACTAATTTTAAATAGAATTTATATTTGAAGATAATTAAGGATTGTTCGATTGTTATAAAATGAATGCAGAGTAAAAAAATGTAGTTAAAATAAAATTGTAGTGTATGTGAAAGTATGTGAAGTTGTTTAGTTGAGTATAAAAGAAATTCAAGAGGTTATTATTATTATTTATTTGGTTTAGAGTCAAATGAATGTAATATAAAGTCGAGTAATGGTGGTCATCGGCAACAGTCGGTAGCTATCGCTAGCAATATGTGGCAGTGGCAGTCGTTGGCAACGGAGACAGGCAATGGTGGTGGGTGGCGTTGGCCCGTGATGGCCAACGATGCTTGCGGAGACGGTTTGTGGTAAAAAGAAATTGAACCAAAACTCAATGAGTTTACAATACATAAAATTTAAACCGAGTAAAAAAAGAATTTACTAAAATTTTATACTGCATTTCTTTTTAATCAAACCAATGGCCCAAATTTCAAATTCCCAAACTAAATAGCCTCTAAATCAAAATTTAATCATAAGGAGCACAATAATTCTCATTCTACAAAGAGAAATTCATCTCATCTAGAGGAGAAATTATTCTGTGCGGAGTCCGAACGGGAAGAACCGTCCGGACATGTGAGTGTGTACACATTTATATATTGTGTATCAAATCAATGTACACACTGTGTGTACACACACAGTCTAGATGATTGTTCCCGTCTATACTCCATACAGAATAATTTCTCCATCTACAAAGGGAGAGAGAGAAAGAGAGAGAGAGAGGTTTTCAAATTATGAGGACAATCGTACTCTGGGTTTCCAGTTTGTTGCCCTTTCTTAAGCAAATAACAATTGTGGTCCAAGCAATCACCCAAATCATGGGGACAAGAGGTTCGAAAGCTGCCAGCGGCCGAACAAATCCAGGATTATAGCCTAAATTAACGTCTAAGCTAAAGCTCTACAGAGTGCTCATTCATTAATTACGGCTAATTAAGGTGTACTTTTAAGATCTTTTGTTACGTGGGCTAAATTAATCTGCAATGATTAGGTGATTGTTACGTGGTCTATAAGCTCTGCACGTTAAGACGCTTGATAAATTATTCCTGACTAGCTGAATTAGAATTTATTTAAAATTTTTAATTAATTAATTTTAAATTTTGAACAATTTATAAATATTTGATTGATAAATGAATACATTTGAATGAGTTGTTTTTTTTATTCGTTTATATTTATGAATAATATCATTCAAAGCCCATGAATGAGCTCGTTAATAATCTCGATTAAGGCTTAATAACATGCTCATTTATTACTCAATTATAAATTTATTTAATATGTGCCTATGTCAGAGTTTTATTTTTGATTTGATTGTTATAGATATACGGAAAATATTTTTGTGGCTACCGATTGACAAATGTATCTGATGTGGCTATAAGATAATCTAGCCAGTGCCTCAGGCGGACAGCTCTGATTGACTATGATAATGAGTGAGGCCTTTAGCAAGTACCTTAATCTAGAGTGCTCTTCTGATGCAAGTTCTTGTCCAAGATCTTTTAAAGTGACATATTCAAATGAGTCTAATTTGTTGACTAATTAAAAGGGTTGATTTAGACTTTGTTTGAGATAGCTTTCTTACTGTTTTTTAAAGCAATATTTTAGTACAAAATTTCTTGAACTATAAATTTTTGTATCAAAAAACTGTATTAGAAAGCAATAAGAAAACTGACACCAACAAAGCCTTGGTCACATCCAATTCTAAAATTTAAGCTTTTCCAATGCAAGCATGCATATTACAATCATCCCATCCTTACAAGTCATATTGCATATGTTTTGTTGTGTTTCTTTACTGCAGCTTTTACGTAGTTCTATACATATACTTCTTTTGTTATCTTTTAACTTGTTCTGCAATGAGATGTTGAGTTTATAGCTTATAGTATTAGGCTACATTTGGGGCAGTTTTTTTATTATTTCATAAAGCTGTTTTTTAGTAAAAAATCTCTTGGAAACAGAAAAAAAAGTAGTCTAAAGCTGTCCAAAATGAAGCCTTAATTTATCGAGAAATTATTCTGTGCGGACGCCGAACGCAACTCTTGTTCGGAGACCAACCATAATGAGCCATGTGAGCGATACCGAGCCGCGATACCGAGTGGTACCGAGCAATATCGAGCCGCGGTACCGATGTGACTCATTCTGATTAGTCTTTGGACGGCGTTCAGCCCGCACAGAATAATTTCTCTAATTTATCGATGATAAAAAAAATGGAATTTTGTCGGTTACAGAAGGCAATTTAATCTAAGCCATTCAATCCAACTCAACTCGCTGGCATTGTTCTTACAAGCTGGAAAGATGTGGACCTAACGATGGCTTACTTCGGATCGATTAGGATTGAAGAAAGAAAATAGTTGGATTCAGTGGCATGTGAACCAACCTGCCTACATCTGCAGCTTGGTACCGGCAGTTGCTTTCTATCTTGTGCCACAAGCATCTCGTTTATTTGAGAGAAAAAAAAAAAAAGTATATCCTGCAGGTACAAAACATATTATGACTAATTTTACATTAAGAATTACTTTTTACAATAATTTTCAAAAAATTATTTTCTCTATAATAGCTTTAGAACCAAACGGACCCCAAAGTTGTAGTGAAACACTAAGATTTTATTTGGGACGGCTTTCTTGCTGTTTCTTAAAGCAACTTTTTAGTATAAAAATTAAAATTTTTGTACTAAAAAGCTGCTTTAAAAAACAGTAAGAAAACAACTAAATTTTTTCTTGCTGTTTTTTAAAGCAGCTTTTTAGTACAAAAAATTTAATTTTTTACTTAAAAACTACTATTTTAAGAAACAGCAAGAAAACAGTCTCAAATGAAGCCTAAATATTTTTAAAAAAAAAACTAGGTGCTACCAAGTTTAATTGGTGAAGTTCTACAAAATTATTACCAAAGTTTTGATATTGAGTTCCTCCTAGAGCTTATGCAACTTTCAAGAAAAAAACAAAAAAAAAGCTCCTCAACTGCTTTGTCTGTAGCATTTTTACACGCAGCATTCAGAAGTTCAAATCATTTATTTAATTAATATATCTTCTACGTAGAAATTATTAAAAAAGTGAGGGCATTATTGTCACTTCGAAGATAATATTAAATTTTAAATATATTTTTTCAAATTTAAAAATATTTGTTATAAAATAATAAAATAAAAACATTTATATAAAATTTGAAAGAAAATATAGATTTTAATTTTTGCATCTGACTCAGAAATAATAAAATAAAAACATTTATATATTAAAAAAAACAATGACTTTTGAAGATTAATTTCTATACAAATATTATGCACGTGAGATTCATATATAATAAATAAAAAATAGCTAAGGTCAGGCATAGTTGCAGGCAAGGTTGCATGAGAGAAATACTTTTTGCTTAGTTTAGTATAACTTTTTTACTATTTTTTAAAATAATTTTTTAGTATAAATATTTTTAATTTATTAAATTTTTATATTAAAAAATAATACGAAAGCAGTCCCAAAATAAAGCCTTTATTACATGCGAGATTAATAATCAAATTAATTTTATATTATTTTGTTTAAGTGCATATTGCTGGTGAAATTATTCTGTGTGGATACGGACGCCGTCTGGAGGTGAATCAGAGCGCGCCATATCACCCCTTTGTTGTGTATCGCGGCTATGTACCCGCTCTATACCAGGTGATGTGGTGTGCTCTGATTCACCTCCAAACAGTCTGGTGTCCGCACAGAATAGTTTCTCTGAACTGCATGTGAAATGCTTTATTTGTTTTAGAGAAGATGTTTGTGCTTCAGAGGATTTCCCACCCTCCATCTGCCCAAAGAGAGAAAAGCTTTGCATTGGAAATAAAACCTTGTGATGTAAGTCAATTGTTGAAGATATATAGCTTTAGACATTTTATTACTTTTGTGATCATAGAAGTTTCTATCTTATTAAATAAAGTTTTTAGGATGTTTATGAATGCCCAAGTGACCAAGAAGAATAACATTAAATCATAAATTACATACTTCAATTGAATCGATGTCTAGACGAGGCGAAATTATTATGTGTGGTTACCGGACGCCGTCCGGAGGCCAATCATGACGCGCCACATCACCAATATGCTGTGTAACATTATTGTGTACTGTTGTGTATCGGTCGACGTGGCGCATCTTGATTGGTTTCCAGACGGTATGATGACCACACATAATAATCTCTTCTGAACGAGAACATAATCATATCCTCATAAAAAATTTTCACACCGTCACGATGAGTCCATAATGATCTCTTAAGTTATTCAATTTGACCTACTTAGATTATATGGTTCAATTAATCGATGCAAAAACAAGAACATAATCAACTCCTAAGAAAATTTCACACATAATTATGAGTCCATGTCGATCAGTTAGACAATTCAATTTTAAACTACCCCTGAATTGATTGAATCGATTCAAGGAGGCTTGATTGAACGGGAGTAGAGTTATCCAACCTAATTGAATAGCCTGCAACATTGACGGAATTCATAAAGTTTTGTCTTAGAAAAAATTGTATATGTATATTTTTGGCAATAAATAAGATTCAAAAACATGTTGAATTCATAAAATAAAAAATTTTCATACTTAAGTTTGTGAGCGGTTGACAAATTTTGTCGAGGCTTAAAAAGGGTCTGTGAAGACCCAAAAATGTTTGTGGATGCCCATTAATAATGGATACATCATCAAATAATTTTTATGATCGGGCATGAATCTCGAGGTAATCTTAAATTAGAAACTTTCAAAATTAAATTTGGAACCATCTGAGCTCCGATTTAAGCAAATTTATAGTCGAATTAAACGTCTCTAAAAGATGAACCTACCGACACTAAATTTGACCCAATCCGAGCCCAAATGAGTCCAAATCAAAGACCTAAAGCGTATTTATAAGGTTCAAACTATATATTGTACGACCAAAACGATTTCCAAATGTGGCATGCTTATAGTCGAATCGAGCGGCTCGACGAGACGAATCCAATGAGCCCAAGATTGCCAAATTCTGACATCACTAAGGCATTTAAATACTAGATAAATGACCAATGATTAAGGAATCAATATCAGCCGTCTATTGAAACCACTCCCAACGTGTCATTGATCTTCTCCATATTTACTGGTCATGTCACTCTCAGAAAACTATAAATAGACATCTCATTTTACACAAAAAAGGGGAGAAAGCAAGGAAGAAAAAGATGAGGAAGGAAGGAAAAAGACGAGAGTAGAGGAAGAGAAATATGATATCTCTCTTGCCACCAGGCTCCTCCTCAACCATCGCCCGGCCACCGACCGTCATCGGATTTTCACCGGACTTCCACCCGGCCACCTACTGTAACCGAACTTCTGCCCGACTAGCGACTGCCACCGGAGTTTCGCCGAACTTCTGCCCAGCCACTAATTATCGCTAAACGAACATATCACCATTGATTCTTCCAACTCCCATTATGTAATGCTCTTTATATGATATATATTTGCTACATTGAGCCAAAGCCTTCCCCCCAAGGAAGTGACTCATTTGTAATCAACTACAAATACTAGTGGATTCATTTAAACTGGGCAATGCCCCATGATTTTTTTCCCTTTTTAGGGGTTTCACGTAAAAACTCTGATGTCTCTCATGAATGCTACACCTCTCTTTTATTTGATAGTGTGTTGGATCTTCATACTAAGTTAAGACGTTAAACTTTATATTTCTCTATCGCCACGAACATTCTAGGATGCAACAGTAATAAATTTTCTATGCTCAAATCTTACGTCTTGCTATAGAGAGTGCAAAATAATTTGTAGAGACCCATAAAATTTATAGGGGCCTCTATACTTTTATAAAGGCTCATAAATTCAATCAAAATTTATATTTTGATTTCTATGATTTTTCTACCAACAATTTGTGCAAAAAAAAATTTTTTAGACTTCAAAATATATTTTGTGATAATTTAAAAAATTACTTAATTTTTATAACAACTAATATATTGTGATGTGTAAAAGTGTAATTTTAGCTTAAGAGATATAGTTCTAGTATTTATTAACCCTGCTTACTAGCCTTTTTCTTTTTCTTATTCACCTAACTCTTATATATGAAGGCCAAACTTAAAAAAATCATTCTTAATCTATGGAGTCATCTTTATATCCTGAGCATTAGTCTAGATGGTGAAGCCTATTTATCTACATAAACTCATATAAAACTATGAGACATAATTTTTAAGTGTACTTGTTATTTTCCAAATTTGATATCCAACAAAGGCTCATGAGTTAATGATAATGTTGTTAAGTCTTTTTTTATAATTAATAATAAATTTGCACTATATTATATTTTTATAGGCTTTGGCATCATAACCAACTTGTTTAGATGGTCTAGTTAAATGTCCCTTTCAGATGGGCATAACACGAATAATATATGGCTTTCTTAATCTCTTTTAAGGTCTATGTTTTTTTATGGACATCGAAGCTTGTTTCATCCAATTCCAAATGAGCTCAAATCACGCACATGAAACAAATTTGTAAACTTTGGAACATTAATTGAGAAATAAATAGTCTCTAATTATAGCGTACCTATAATCAAATTGAGCGGCTTGACAAGATGAATTTAATGAGCCTAAGATCGTTGGATTCTGACATCACTAATGTATTTAAATGTTTGATAGATGGTCTATGATCAAAATGATCAATATGGACTATACGAAAGAGTACTTTGGATTGTAACCAAATTTGCCAAAATGCTCCTAAAAAAAGGTTATAAATAAGGCATTATTTTGGATAGGAAATGGGTGGAAGAGCTGAAAGAGCTTAAATATTGTATTGCATTTTCCAATAGTCATTGTCGATGATAACCATCAACAATCGTCATCACCATTGCTAGACTTCTTTTATCTGACTATTGTCGCTTGATTGTTAATATATAACCATATTGTTGTGCTTTAATGATATGCTTATAGACATTCAACAAACAATCATTTTCAACTATAAATAATCCCATCTTTTTCAATTGTGAGGAAGATAGTTCTTTTATCTCTTACTACATAGTAGACTATTGCAACAGAGCCAAGCCCAATGATTTTTACAATTCTAAAATTTTTTCACATAAAAAATTCTAGTATCTCTTATAAACTTCTATCTGAGCATATTAGATATTTATATAAAGCTAAGATATTGCATGCACTATCGCCATAGTTTTTTTAGCATGCAATAGTATTATGAGTCTCACAATGCTCATTCATATTAGATTTCGGTAGAGGATTGATACAATACAGTCTCCTTCTCTATAAAATACATAAAAGATAAACATATTTCTTCACATACTTTCATTAAACCGCTGAAGAGGATCCATTTCTATCTCTCAGGAAGATATATATATATATATTCATCTCATTGTGTGTCAACTTTCGAAGCCCACAATAAACCAATTGAATAAACAATAATTTCTTTATGTGTATGTCAATTTATTCATTCTAATGTTATGTGTAACTAATGGAAGCATTGTAATAGTTGTTAGCATGTTTAGTTCCATACCTTACTTTTAATGTCAATACTAATAATTTAGTTAAAATCTCCTCTAATATAAGTCTACTCTAACATCATTAGTGGTTTAAAAAACAATGTTATTATACTTACAACAAGTAGAACAAGGACACATGTGTTTTTTTAGTAATATATAAATAATGTTTACATGCCAACTGAATAAGAGCATCTCTCCATTAAGAAATCTAATCATTAAGCTTTTTTGCCAAGGAAGATGTTGATTATGCATCAAGAGCATTGAATCATAAATTATAATTAGATAATGTATCATAAAATTACCGAAATCTTAAGTACAAACCTACCATAAATGAATTGAATATCTTCAAAATTATGCAAATGAAATGAATGCTCAATTAGTTCAATGTCTTGACACAAATACATAAAGTATTGTCCATAAATAAAAAATTAATAAAAATGCACACCCAATAAATATACCCTGAAATGTATTAATTAAACATTAATTATTAACATGACCTCCTACAAAGCTATGGCCATAGGGTTTGAAGTGCTAGTGGCTTTGCATACAAATGAGTAATGAGATAGAGAAATGATGAACTATTGACTTAACCAAGGAAGAAGGTTCAATGAGAGGAACATGACATAAGAGATCCATTAGGTTAAAGAAGAAGAATGGGAGGTGTTCTAAAGTTGGGTTGCCAATAACATGAGTGAGACTAGAGAGCAGTGTAGCATCAAAGAAAGGAAGTGTGCTAAAAGCCCTAGTAGAGAGATGGAATGATGGAGGAAAAATTGAGAATGATAAAGCAAGATTCGGCTTAGAGAATTTTTACATACGTGTCAATAATGAGTAAATCCATTGACAAATAAACCACCAAAAAAATTATTCAATAAGAGGGAAATTCACTAGTTATTTGCATGAGGTTATCATTTTAATGTTTTACTAAGGAAATTTATTAGTTTTTTATGACTATTTAATATTTCAAACTATTCAAAATATTTAGAGTATATACTATTGATGAAATGCAAAGATGTTGATGAGGTAACTTCAAGGTACCAAAAACTATATGCTTATGCATAGGTGGAATGATAGTTTGGAGGTGATAGGCTTCTATGATTTTGGCTTTATTGGAGGTGTTGATTTCCATAAATCAATTTGGTATATGATTGAAGTGAAATTATATCTAAGAGGATACCAAGCACATTTCTACTACTACTTCCACTATAAAAACCAAGTTTGTATGTTATTTGGAGGCCACCTAACATGATGTATGGTGGAAGAGTTTCATTTATGGGCTTAAATTTGTAGATCCTATATCTAGGCCATTAAGAATATATTGCAATGATTTACATACAATCTTTTTTTACTAAAAATAACAAGAGTGGTAGTTGAAGCAGATATATCGCAATTAAATACTTAACTATAAGGGAACATGTCAAAGTAAATACAATGCTTATTGAACATGTGAGCATTGAATTGAGGATAATTGATCCTTTAACTAAAAACATGCCACAACATAAAATTAAGGATCATGTCTTGACCATATGGGTCTTAATTATTTTAGTTGATTTCTTTGTGTAGATGAATATTGTAAATGAAACTCTTTTATTGTTGTGATGCTTTTCATATTTAGTAATTTTGTTAACATTAGCATCACTTTAGTAAAGTTGTCTATTTTTGATGGACATTTCTACCAGTAAAAAATAAAAATCCATCGATAATTGGGATTACCGGCGGATTTCTGGCAGAAAGTAACCCATCGCAAAATGTTGCATTGGAAAGCAATTTGCGACGAAAATAAATCCTCTGAAAGTATTTTTGATGGATTTCCGACAGCTTTTTTACAGATTTTGAGCGCCGAGAAACGACATACTATGTTGAGCATTCCATCGCAAAATCCACCATTAATTACGATGAATTTGCAGTGGAGTAGACTCGTAACCGTCATCACTACAAGAAATTATCCATTACTGGTGGATTTTTTTTGGCAAAAATTTACATTTTCCTGGCCAAGTTTTTGGTGGCTTTTTGGCAAAAAAAGTTTTGCCGGTAAAACCCGCTTAGGAAACAAAATGCGACAATTTTTTTTCCGTAGGAAATTATTTATGATAGAGTTTTGGCGGTCGTCTTGTGGATTTCGTTTTCATTGATAGCGACGTATTTCACTGGAAATTCTATCGATTTTGGATCCTTTTCCTATAGTGTGTGAATTTGTGGCCGGTATTTTTGTTGCAAATCCGATGTTAATTTACCATGGACATTTTCGTCGCGAATCTACCGTATTTAATGGCAAAAATTTTCTGCTGCATGATGTAGCAAAATTCATCATATCATTTTTTTCAAGCAAAAAATCTTTCGAAAATCTTTTGGAAACCTATAGCATTTAGAATAAAAATAGTACCTCATGTCAATTACTCACCTTTACAATAATCACATTATGAACAATTTACAACATTGCATGAATAAACAAATTCACTGTCATTGCACAAACATATTCAACAAATATCGAACAAAGTAATCTTCCAACATTACACAAACATATTCACTGAAAATATATCCAATATTGCACAAACATATTCACTGTTTACAAATACTACAGAGTAACAAATACTAGTACAATAAAATACAATTCTTATACATAAAAAAACCAATATGCATGAAAAAATAAATAACGATCTACACTAATCAGAATCTGTCTCCTCATTCACTTGCTCGGTTGACACATGCACAGACTGATTTTCACTAATCCGCTCTCTCATTTTCTGAAGCTCCTCCAATATCTGCATGTGCATGTCCAGTTATGATTTTTGGACACTCTATCTATGATATTGGGCTAGCCACCTCATGGCTATAAAAAATCTCCTGACTGCTAGTAGAAAAGCTAGAGGCACTAGAGGCCTGTCCCTCATATGTGTTGGGATTGTAGGAAATTCAATTTTGTGGCAGAATAATCTACTTCAAAATAAGAGAAATCCATCACAAATCCTAGTTTGTGGTGGATTTGTGACAGATTTGATTCCACCATTTAAACCTGCATCACAAAAGTATTTGCGAAGGAACACATCCGTCGCAAATATTCTACGGTGGATTTGCGGTGGATATGTGACGAAAAATCCGCCATAATTATGGTAGAATATCTGTCATACATTATGAAAAAAATTTGTAGCAAAGCCGCCACCATTTGTGATGGATATTTCAGTCATAAACAACTATGCTAGATCATCGAATCTACATTTATGATGGATATATTTTCATAAATCTATTGAAAATATGTAGCATAAATAAAAAAATAGCTCATGCTATCTGTTATTAAGCTTTACTATCTTCTTAAGTTTATTTAAGTACTTGAATGATGTATGATTATGAATTTAAAACTTACTAATAATATTTGATAGGTTATATTTGCACAAAATTATCACTCAAAAGGATACATCCATCGATATCGAATAGGTTCACCAACTATAGCCTCATATGGTAAATGCATGGGCAGATGCTCTATAGAGTCAAAAAATCTTGAAGGGAATATCTTCTCAAGCTTACATAGAATGAAAGGAATGTTATGCTCAATATGGAACAATACTTCTTCATTAAGTCTTGATGAGCATAACTCCTTAAAGAAGATACTTAGTTTGATCAAGGGATTTAAGATTGAATATGGAAGGGAACTAAAAGCAATGTGTAGTAAGCATTCTGTGAAGACAGTCAAGACTTTTAATCCAAATAACCTCCTCAATCGCCTGTTAACACATCTACTGAGATTGAAAGCAGATCCATTAGGTAGCTTTAGACTCTACACTCATTCACAAACCACTCACATCTGCTCTAAAGTGAAGGTGAATTGAGCTTTTGACTTTGGAAGTTTACTATTTTCACCTTCCTTTAACTCGAGTGTTTTCCTCCTACAAATATCCTTCAAATCCATCCTAGTTTTTATATTATCTTTAGATTTATCCTTGATGTCCATCATTGTATTGAACACATTATCAAAAATATTTTTTTTCTATATGTATCACATCCAAATTATGTCTAATCAAATTTATTCTCTAATATGGCAAAACCAGAAAATACTCTTCTTTATTCAATTGTGAGTAACTCCATACCCGGGTACTTTGTAAACAACTAATGATGGAGAAGCAATTATCGTGGGTATAAAATTTACTCTTTCAAATATTTTTTCATTGCTTAACCTTGGTGGAGGCGATGTCATCTCCACTCTATTTTTAGTGAAAGCATCCTTATTTCGCCTTAATGGATGGTTTATAGGTAAGAATATGGTGTGATAGTCAAACCAAGTATTTTTGCCTCCATGCTTCAAAGTGAACGATTTAATATTTTTCATATAATATGGGCAAGCTAACTTGCTTGCAGCACTCCAACCAGAAAGTATACCGTATGCTGAAAAGTCACCAATTATCCAAAGTAATGCTGCCCTCAATATAAAATTTTATTTGGTGGAGATACCATATGTGGTAACCTCTTCATTCCATAATAAATTTAAGTCATTGATTAAAGGTTATAATAACGCATCTATCTTTGCCTTTGGATTGTATGGGCATGGAATGATAAGTGTCAAAAATATGTAGGGTATGCTCATACACAACTCTAGAAGGAGATTGTAGGGGGTAACTATCACGGGCCAGCATGAATAAGGTGAGAAAGATAGGCTAAATGGAATGAAATCATATGCATATAAACCTAATCTTACATTCCTTGATTTTACGATGAAGGTAGGATGTGTACGGTCAAAGTGTTTTCAGGCTTCTACTTCTAAAGGATTTGTTAGAACACTTAATTATGAGATGTGTTCCTTATGTCATATTATATGTACAATAGAATTCATAAATACATATAAACATTGTAATATATGCATTAGGGGTGTCAATATTGGACCCGACCCGAAAACCCGACCCGAACCCGACCCGAAAACACGACCCGAACCCGACCCGAAAATTTCGGGTTTGGGTTGACCCGAACCCGAAACGGGTCGGGTTCAGGTTCAACAATTCGACCCGTTTCAAAAATCGGGTCGGGTTCGGGTTGACCTATTTGACCCGAAAATGACCCGAAAATGACCCGTTTTTGACCTGAAAACCCATTTTGACCTGGCAACCCGAGATTGACCCGTTTCTGACCCAATTTTGACCCGAAAAGTGGAGATTGACCCGTTTCTGACCCGAAAAATAGCAATTTTTTTGTTGGAACCGGGTCATTCGAGTCGGGTCGGGTTGACCCGGACCCAAAGCGGGTCGGGTTCGGGTCATGAAAACTGACCCGTTTGCAAAAACGGGTCGGGTTCGGGTTGACCCGAATAGTGCCGGGTCAGTTTCGGGTTCGACCCGAACCCGACCCGTGACCCGAAATTGACACCCCTAATATGCATGATGGATAAGTATAACATTCAACTTACAGGCACAACCTTTTACTTTCTTTTTTCCCAGAATTTATTTTAAACCTTGGCGCATTACAATGATGACATATAATCTCTGACAAATTCTCCTCGTAGTACAATATGCATCCATTAACACATTAATATATTTTTGTACATGTCAGACCCAGTTTAGAATTTAATTTTTTTAGTTAGGTATAAATATGTTGGAATTATAATATTTGTTGGGTTGGTCTCTTTAAGTAGGCTAATAAATTGATTAAAGCATTCTTTGGGTATATTATATTCTATCTTTATGCTTAACATCTTCAAAGCTACATGTAACTCTGAGTGAGTAGTGCACCCATTCTAAATTGATTATTATGTAATGTACAACAAATCATTGAAGTTTTTTGCCTCGTTATTAAGGGATTCTTCTGTATATTGTTAAAATTATGGCATAGTTGCATCATAAATTAAGTCCTGAAATGTTCTAACTCTGTCTTCTTCAATTATGTTGGAACTTATACACGGACCGTATTGAGAGTCGAAATGAGGCTCGTACTCACCATGTAATGTCCAATATAAATATTCTGGCATGAATCTTCTATAATATAGATTAACAGTAATCTCATCTAATGTGAGGTAGGCATGATTTTTGTGTTTGGAATATGGATAGTGAAACCTTCCCTCTGATATAAATAAAGGTAATTGGCAGTCTGTCTGAATAAAATAATTCACTCCATTTAGAAATTCATCTATTAATATCTTGCATCTAGAAAAAAATTGATTATACATCCAACTTCTATACTTTTAAATATCCATAACACACTTGGACTATAAATTTCTACAACCAAACAATGAGATTTTTATCAATTAAAAAAATTAAATAATATGTGTAATTATGATAATTTTAAGAGTTTGCATGGATAGTTGTGCTCCTCCATTACATACTCATTATATATTGGGCAATAGAAGTGTTTGTGTGAATTAGTGCAATATACCAATACATCTAGTTTCCCAAACAAGTTATCAGGAGGTCATCATTTTATGTGACAAAACCATCTAATCATATCTTCACTAGTGCTACTCTTACCTTTTCAGGTATATGCTCATTTTGTATCTTGTCTCTAAGAGAAAAGCCACTCATTCACCTAAGCATTCTCATCTCTTCAACAGTTAACTTAATATGATGCTTCTCTTTTAATGGCCAACATTTTACACCATAATAAAGCATTGTAAGTCTCGCCACCATTTTTTAGAATTTTCCCTTAAGTTTGAGGGGAACTTATTTATCACACAATAAACTCGTTGCATTCCTCCATTTCAACCATCCAACATGAATTCTGCATCAATTTAAGCCCTCACTACTTATGGTTGGCTACACGAAGTCTTTTTCTTCGTTGTATTATATTAAGAGTCAAATTCTTATTTACATCTAATAAAATAAAGTTTATTAATTTTAATAGTTTCTAACTAAGTCTTTTTATATCTACCACTATCTTTTTTAATATAGGTCAAATCTAATACATCTTCTCTCCTAATCGGGTCATTGAAAGGTCGATATTTTATGTTACCAAACCTTCTAAGGTGAATATCTCTAATCTTATTTGCTAGTGGAGCTACTCCAACCTTTTCACATATATACTCATTTTGCATTCTATCTCTATAATAAAGCCAGACATCCACCTAAGGATCCTCATATATAGAACACTTGACTTAATATTATGGCTGAGGGGAAATTTTCTATCACATAATAAGCTAAATGCATTCCTCCACTACAATCATGCATACAACATGAATTCTGCTAATAATATCTCCATATATTACATCATCACTATGAAGAATAGACTCATAATAAGGAAGAAAGATGAATACCTTCTCAACGAGCAAGGAACATTGTCGAATGAGGCGAGAGGAAGGAACATCATTGGAGGAGGCCAGACAGTCATGGTGAGTGGGGAGGCAGCTTTGAACGGTGAGGAAGTTTCACTAAATAGTGATTGAATGACGGGGAACATCATCGAAGGAGGCATCGTCAAAGGAGGTTGCATCATCGAAAGAGATCACATTGCCGACTGGACAGTGGGGAAGTGTGATTTTGGATGTTATAGGAAGGAACGTTGTCGAAGGAGGTCATCTAAGGAGGTATGGGTCAAAGGAGGTCTAAAATGAGCACCAAAAGGAACATCATCGAAGGAGGCAGCGGCCGAAGGAGGTCCAAAACGAGCGATTGAAAGAAATGGTCTGTCAGCCGGTTTAGATAGGGTTATTAGGGTCAAATTTGCGGCGAATTTATGATAAATTTATGCCAGAAATCTGTTGCAAATTTGCGGTGGATTTTTCGCCACAAATTCTCTATAAATTCTTCACAAATAATTTGACAATAATTTTGACGCAAATCTGTCACAATTTCAAAGATGAAATTTTTCGTCGCAAAGTCTACTATAAATTTTTAACTTTCCTGTAGTGTGGCCTTCGAGTGTAATTCATAAATTTGTCCCTTTTGCATTCCTCCTATTGCCTGCAATTACATGCAGTAGTCAGAATAATTGGATGAACCCCAAGACGATCCCTCTCCAACTCTAGCCTGGTATCGCGAAGCCATGTATACTCTTTCTATAAATGATAATATAAGATTAATCATCATATAATTATCACTTAAAATATTTCTCTAAATATTATAAACTTATATACTTACATATGCCTTCCTTGTTCACTCGTCCACCCACTGTTGATCCTCCTAGCACTTGTGGGTATGATTATGCAACTCAATAGCAGTGGGTTCTCTATCCAACAACTCTTTCTACAAAATACTTAGATTAATATACATAATTAAATAAATTATTAAATATATTACACTTCTTACCAATCATCGTATGTACTCAATATATAGAACTGAGCCACTAGTATGGAGAGAGCTACCCAGGCCCCCGACATCAGAAGCTTGATTATATTTATTCTACTCCATCCTTCTTGTGTAATCTGGGCTACCCCAAGCACTGTTGAGTTCATCCCACATATTCTCTCCAATCTATAGCAATCGCTTGCTTGTCCTCTTAATGATTATGAACATGCCTCGTAGGCAAATAGATCCGTGTTTCTAAAAATTTGCTCTAATCCTCGCATTGTGCTCTACCAACTAGTAAAAATATCTATGGATATCAAAAATTATAATATAGATTATTTTTTGTTAGCTTAATTAAAATGGATAGACGTTAAAGATACTGCTACTTACTATCCTTGAACTCCCTAAATCACATGTCCTGCACTTCTTTCAGGATTTTCTTCCATGAAATATATGGAGCATTTGTTGTAATCTAGAATTTTTAGCTCGTGATTTTAAAGATAACAAATATTATTGATTGAGTTTTTTATTTCTCTTAACATAAATACTATATATTATTTTTTATCTGTGCGCACTAACATTTCAAGAAAAATATACACCGCTCAAGACTACTGAAGACTTAAGCTTAGATAGAATAGGATGTCAAGTTAAAGAATCTATAATTTTAACATTCTTATAATTTTCTATTTATTGAGTCTGGCCACATAAGGGTGCACTATACGCAATTGGTGACCGTACAGACACACACACACAGGGGGAATGAGCAAGATTTAGGATAAAATTTTTTGAACTAATCATACTATACGGCTTATAATCATACTATACGATCAGTTATTCAAAAAAAGTTTTTTAATACTAATTGAATCATTAATTTTAATAAATTGATCATACTGTACGATGCTTATCATACTGTATGATTTATTTCAATATGTAAACTCTAGTAGTAAAATGGTAGGACGTATGGTGGATTTGATAAGTGGAAGGGATTCCCTGAGAAAATGGTGGGAGGTAGTACTGATAAAAGGGAACAATTTATGTAGGGTCTCTTGATAAAAAGCGGGGGTCATGGGAGTAAAACTGAGGACTCTCTACGGGTGGTGTATGCAAAGGAAGGCTCAACTGGGAATGTGTAGTAGGCTGTGAAGAAGGGGTTCTCTCAGTACCTCCAGCTCTACCAGATTTGCTGGGTTGGTTGCCTTAAGCAAACCAATGAATTGATTAAAGTATTCTCTAGGAACATTTATTTTGTTTTTATTCTCAATATCTGCACGACAACAGATAACTCTGAGTGAGTTGTGCACCCATTCCAAATTGGTTGTTGCGCATCTTGCAATAAATCCTAAAAGTTTTGTACATCCTTATTCATAGACTCTTATGTATATTGTTGAAATTGTGGCCCAGTTGCATCGTAAATCAAGTCCTCAAATGTCTTAATATTTTTTTCTTCAACTATGTTGGAACTTATAGATGGATAGTATTTGGAGTCGAAATGTGGCTCGTACTCACCATATGAAGTCCAATACCAATATTCTGACATGAATACTCTGCGATATAGATCAATAATAACCTCATCAAGTGTGAGGTAAGCTTGATTTTTATGTTTAAAACATGGGTAATGAAACCTCCCCTCTGATATAAAGTTCAATAATTGACAGTCCTGGATGAAAATATTCACTCCGTTAACGAATTCATCAGTTAACATCTTACGTCCATGCAACAATCGATTATGCATCTAACACTTATGATTTCAAAAATCCATAATGCACTTGGTTATATATTCTTGCAGTAATATTTTAAAAAATTATTAGAAATTATTTATTGATAAATAAATTGACTTTGGGCGATCACATCTTTCTTGTAAGGAAATCACTCGATGATTAAATCATTATTTTGATTCTCTATGTTGATGATATTATCCTAATTGAAAATAATCTAGAAGAATTCAAGAGATATGTGACACAAAAACCAAACCCTAAAACGTAATAATTTCAACTCAATCTCAAGCCTAATTTTGACAATTTGACTAAGCTAAACCTAACACTAATGTTGGTGGAAATTTCATAGTCCTTCGGCAACACTGACAAATTGGAAAGCAAAAGCCTTTCATTATTGCTAGTAAATACTACAAAAAATATTACTTTTTAAGTAGTAAATTAATACTAAAAATTCCGTTAAACATAGATTTCGAATCTAGGTCATTCCATACAGCCATCAAAAAAAGGATGTAGTAATATAACTAGAAATACTTGAAGCTAGCGAATAGATAATAACTAGGGCAGTAAAAAGAGCTCCTTTATTTTAAGGATAGCATACTTCAACCAATGTTAAGAAAAAACAAAGATTGCAAGAGCAAATAACACAACAAAGAATATATATATATATATATATATTTAACATATGAAATCAAAATCCTAAAGTTCTATACATCAATGAAAATCAGGCCAAGGAATTACCCTTGGGGTCGGTGGTAGGTTGGCTAGGCAGGTCGGCGGCTAGAGGTTCGTCTAGATGGAGGTCGAGTGGGTAGGCTGGTGGCTGGAGGTGGAGTCGGGTGGCTAGATGGGAGGCAAAAGAAAGCTGGCATCGAGAGGTTTAATGTGGACAACAGGCTGAGCGACAGCAACAAAGAGGTCGGAGGTGGCTTGAGAGAGGGAGAGGGAGAACTGGAGGTCTGGCCTGTGGAGTTGAGCAGAAGGAATCGAGTTGAGGAGGCCGATTGAGTCGTGCAACCGTCGCCAGGAGAGGTGGGCTTCGGCTATCTGAGGGAGAGTGGGATGGAGACAGCGTGAATCATGAGTGTGTTTGAGTCTCGTCGGGCGGGGATGATTCAATTAGATAAGGGCAGCTTACTGCGGATTTGCGAAGGATAGGTGACGAATTTTCACGGAAATTTTTGCAGTGGATTTTCCGCCACAAATCCGCCAGAAACTTCATAAAAATTTCCTTTCATTGATGTACATCATCAATTTCGAAAATTGAAAGATTTAGGAGATATCTGTGGTAAATAAAAAATATCAATGACTGGCCATATGTTAATCTTAGCATTTAATATTTGATCAATTTTGGGATTCAATTTTAAAAACATATCTAAAATTCAGAAGTATTTTCTTTCAATACCATCAAATTCAAGAACCAACAAAATACCTGTCAATATTTCAACAAAACCATTTCACTAATAATCAACTATTATTCTAATTTCGAGCATGACTTGAAGAAAAAGTGAATGCCATGGTCATTAGCCTAGTCATTAGCCTAGCAATCATATGAAAAATAATACTAATAAATGAAAAATTTAAAATAAAACTGAGGGCAAACCACCCACTTACAAGCATCAACATTATGCAAGATACAACCACAATATAAGTTCATCTCCAACCGAACCCTAACCAGCATTTGCCATCCGCAAGCTACTCCACCCGAACACGAAAATCGGCGCCATTCTCGCGACATGAACAGTACAACGTCAATATTGGGGTCGCACTAGTCACAAACGTCATTTTTTCGGTTGAAGAAAGAATATATCCATAATTTTTATTTTTGTTATGAAATGAAGTTTAGTTAGAGATGAGTTACTGCATTTTGAAGTGAAAAATGAGTTTTTTGTTTGGAGATGCCCTAAACATGATTAAACTGATGAGCATAGCATAAATAATATTTATTTAATTAATATTTTATTTGCCATTCTTCTGGATTTATTCAATTAAACACAATATTAATACTATACAACAACAACATCAAACCTTTATCCTAATATGTGAGGTCAGATATCCTTTTGTCTCAATTGTACCCTGTTAACTAATATTAACACTAAAAACTAAAAAAAATAAAAATAAAAATGGCACCTCGCCTAAAAATCTCTCCTTTGGTTCAAGAGTATGGCTTTATTCACAGTCACTGTGAATGAACTGTAAAAAATTGGGATTAGGAGGCCTCACCGTAAAAAAGTAGCCTTCCTAACCACAAATCCTTCTGTCAAGACCATGTCCACTTCGCTTAATGGCTTTTCTTTACCTTCACCGTAAGGAGTTAGTGCAGTCCCGTGACCGTTGATTAATACGACCGGCGCCGAAGTTATTACTCCACCCACACCTCACTCCTTTTTTCTCCCCCATCACCACTACAGTTTTCACTCAAGCTCCTTCCCCTCTCCTCTTGCTCCAGTCCAGTCATGGGAAGAAGAAGAACAAGCTGGCTCTCCTCTGTCAAGAAAGTCTTTAAGCCGAGCTCCAGAGAACACGGCAAGGAGAGGGAGCAACACCCGGCTGAGGTTGAGGAGGAGGGGGCTTCGGCGCAGGAGACGCCGGAGATTGTTTCAGTTGATCAATTTCCGGTGGAAACGTCGCCCGAGGCGGCGACCAACTACGGCGGCAGAGGGAGCGCGGCGTCTCGGGGTGAAGATGAGGAGGACAGGGACCACGCAATCGCGGTGGCGTTAGCGACCGCGGCTGCCGCCGAAGCAGCGGTGGCGGCAGCGCATGCGGCGGCGAAGGTGGTGAGGCTGGCGGCGTACGGGCGGCAGTCGAGGGAGGAGAAGGCCGCGGTTCTCATCCAATCTTGTTACAGGGGATGTTTGGTATGCTTTCTTTGATTGAAATTCACTTAGCATATTTTATTATTAATTTTTTAACTCTGAATTATATAAATTTTTTTATTTTATTTAACTTTAATGCATCTCAATTTATTTTCTACGATGCTAATCTAAAATTTATTTTTTGTAATTTTTTTATCTTGTAAAATTAAAAATGATGTTACACTTTAAAATTTGTATTTTATTCTAAATTAAAAAAATGAGAAAATATTTATTGTATATCAAATGTCACATCTCAAGAGTCAATTATTTTTTTAATACTAAAATATTAAAAATAATGAATGTGAATGAATGGTAAAAAGGCTTGTGGTCTATTGGTTAAAGAAATTGATTATAAATTTGAATAATATATTTTATAATTTATCATTTATTATTATTTAAAAAATAAATTTTAAATAAATAACAAGTTGTGCAGATCTTTTATATTGGATATATAAATTTTAACATTTTTTAAATAATATCCAAATCCTTAAAACACATAAGAAATATTAATAATAATAATTTTATAGAGTTAATATATTTTTTCATCCATATATTTCGATGTGACTTAGATATTAAAGTGCTATATTAATAAATATTAAATTTAGGTATTAGATATGTAAAATATAAGTATTATGCCGTAAATCCGTAAATCCCTCAATTCCTAATTACATATTTAAATTAGAATTATTGTGCTAAGATATTACATAAATAGAAAATAATAATTTAAATAAATTCTCATTTAAAAATAATAGGGTATTAGATTTAATTTCACATGAAATAGTTGAAAATTTATTAATCTAAATAATTTAGTCTCATAATAAATAATTTAAAGATTAATATAAAAATATTAAACAATTGAGTCTCTCACAATAAATATTTAGATAAAAATAATTTACTCTGTTGATGAATTGAGTTCACCCTTCATCCCTATTCATTAATACCCCTTCAGCAATCCTATGGCATCCCATTCTCCCCTACCAACACGGCAAACATGAATATGCTTCAATTGGAGAAATTATTAGGTGTAGAGTCGAATACATTCATACTCCAATAAAAATATGATACGTGTACTTGTACACATTGTGTATAACTGTACACTATATACAAATTACAAAATTATGTATATAATATGCACAAATTTATATACAAAATATATACACTATGTATAAATTTGTACACTGTGTATCAAAACATGTGTCATATTTTTATTGGAGTCCGAACATAACTCTACATCCGGACTCCGCATATAATAATTTCTCCTTCAATTGTCCTTCCCTTTCTGAGGGCAGAGCTGGAAGAATGTGACTACCTAACTGGTTTTTGTTTCAAAAAAACAAAAATCACAAAAATAAGCAACCAAAATGTTTGCCTTTCAAGACACTCATAAATTCTTTTGCCAAAAAATGCCCCAAAAAAAAAAAAAAAAAATCTATTCTTCTTTAAAAATTGTCCTCCCCTTTCAAAGATCATAATCTCTTTCAAAAAAAAAAAAAAAAAAAATCAAATAAGCCATTAAGATCATTACTCGAATCATTCATTGTTTCTTACTCCATCGCTTAATTTTTTTTTTCTTTTTACGAACCTTAGAAATGAAGCCTGTCAGGTAAATCAACGAGGTCAAGATCTAACCTTCGTGAAATAGGTAAACTAATGAATAACAGCTCACCCAAAGGCTCAAGTTACCTTACAACTAGACAACAGCAAAAAGACGTAAGCTTGCGTCCTTGCCAAGATAAACCCACGGGAAGACATGTGACATCAATGGCGGGGTGGGGGGCCAGTTTGTCTTCGTCGTCAACATCCAACTACCCAAAAGAGAGGCAACGAAGCCCATTCGGATGGATTCACAGGACTCAACCGTGACATTTCCGTCGCGCTGCTTGTTTGCTCATTAATTAATTGTTAATTTTTGATATATAAAGCTAAATCACATAGTAATATAAAATTTTAAAGGAAAGATTGTATCTTTTTTAAAAAACTTTCTGTTTTCCGGCCTCTGTTCCGATGATATGCATGGCCGAATGCAGGCGCGGCGGGCGTTGCGGGCGCTGCGCGGGCTCGTGCGGCTCCAGGCGCTGGTGCGCGGGCACAATGTGCGGAAGCAGGCGCAGGTGACTATGCGGTGCATGCAGGCCCTCGTGCGAGTGCAGGACCGGGTGCGAGCTCGCCGGCTGCAGCAAATATCGAGAGATTATTGCAAGAAGGAAGGAAGCAGAGTTGCCAGCAACACGCAGTTCCATGCGGAGAACTGCAGGGAGGGAATTAACTACAGGTACAAGGACTTGTTTATGGACGGAGGGGGCTATGGGGAGGAGGACGAGTTTGATGCTGAGAAGGAGAAGGAGAGATGCTGTAATGGCGGTGAATGGAAGTGTGTGGATCGTTTGGGGTTGGCGAGTGGGTGGGACGCCAGGCGGCAGAGCGCGGAGGATATCAAGGTTGAGTCACAGCGCAGGCATGATGCTGTCATCCGCCGTGAGCGGGCCCTTGCTTACGCCTTCTCTTGCCAGGTTTGTGTTTTAACGTTGAAGCCATTTCATACATATATAACATTCAAATTTTAATTATTTTTAAAATAATCATCTTCCTAATTTTTTTTTCTAAATTGGCACTTAAATATTGAAATTTACAAAAAAATTTGAATATGTATTTTTTATTTTTGTCAAATTTTCAAATTTGATATTATTATAGATAAATATTAAATGGGTCATTTTCAGGTTAACATTAAGTTTGTGGGTCAACTCAAATATTAATAAACAGGTTGAAATGCATGACACAAACTTGAGTTGTTAATTAAATGGCTCAACCCGAGTTTGGTTCGGGTGATGTTGTCGGGTTTGGTCAGTTATTGACACCCCTAATTAACACCCTTTTTTATGAAAAAGCTCGATAAAATAATCAACTTTTATTATCTGGAAATAACTGCATCACACTTATATAAATAAATTTAATTATTTATTTGAAAAACTTTGGTATTAGTTTTGAAATACCGAAAATTATGGTTTTACATAAATAAGTATCAACTTTTATTTTTGAATATATGCTTTATTTTTATTTATATAGTCAGGCAAATAGACATTTATTTAATTTTATGAAATGGATTTATTTAATGATATGATTATATTTAATATTTAGGAAAATTCAAACATTAAATTGCACATTGAGTAGTTCATGCTTACCTATAAAAATTGAGTGCACAACTAATATGTGCATGTTATTGTACAATTGTGCACTCCATATATATATATAGTGAGCACATCTATATACTCATAGCTAGAATTTTATTTGCATCTTGGGGTGTAAATGAGTCGACCTCAACTCGAACCATCTAACGCTTGAATTGGAGCTTGATTAGTAAATTGGGTTCGAGCTCAAATTTGAGCTTAATTCTATGAGTTCAAATTGGCCATCTCATTTATTAAGAAAAAAATATCTTATTCAAATAGTTATTATCATAACAAGATTATAAAAAGAAAAAAAAATCAGAAATAGTAAAAATTCACTTGAAATTACAAAAAAAAAGATCAATTGTAAATTTAATAATTTTATATAAAAAACTTACGAGCTAATGAGTCGACCTAAGCTAATTCAAATCTTACTCGTTGGCTCATTAAGCTCGACTTATGGAGTCAAATTCGAGCCATCTTGACTCAACTACACCATTAGTTGCACTGCCAAACCGGCAATTTTTTTTAATGAGAATAATTAATTCGTAATATGTGATTCAACTTATAATAATTTAGTAAAAAAAAAATCTTCTTACCACGGCCACGGTCCTTCTTGTTTACTTTTTATTGAATTCTGACGCAATTTATGCCCACCTGCAAATGACCTCGCATAACAGCCGCAGTGGCAGCCGGAGAGGCCGCAATGGGGTTGGAATTGGATGGAGCGCTGGATGGCAACCCAGCAATGGCAGCAGCAGCAGCAGCAGCACCAGCACCAGCATATGCGCCCAACTGATCCCGAGGCATCCATCGCCACCGCGACAAGCACCGAAGATCTCTCCGAGAAGATGGTCGAGATGGACACCGCTCGAAGCCATCCAAAAGAAGAGATCAACGCAAGGGCTGTTCGCCCTCCCAGCTACATGGCAGCCACGCAGTCGGCCAAAGCCAAGGCCCGGACGCAGGCGGGGAAGCTACAGCGGAGGCCGCCGGCGATGGGCGGAGGTGCAGTGGAGGGCGGTGGGATTCGGGTGCAGGGAGCGCGCAACGGAGGGTATAGTCCGGAGTGGAGCGTGGGAAGCGGAGAGCGGACGCCGCCGCCGTTGGGAGGGCGGGGAAGAAAGGTTGTGTACGGGTGATGTGTGGCGTCGGTGGAATGGAGAGATGGAAATGCTGCTGTGTCTGTTAATTATTTCTGTTTTATTGATTGTAATGAGGACACGAAATTGGGGGCTTGTATTTTGTTTATTTTAGGGTTGTGTATTATGCATCACTTAGATAATTATTAATGGAAAATAATTTGGTGTTTAAGCTTAGGTGGAATTAAGTTATTTTGGATTATTGGGGAGCATTGCTTGCGGTGTCATTCTAATTAGGGTTTTGAATGTGCATAAAATAGCTTTGATTTTTTTATCTATTACTAACTGTGAATGATGAAATTATTTGGGGAGGATTAGTCAATAGGAGAATTTAGGTTCTATTCGATTCGCTAAAAAGGAAGAGAAATGATTCGATTTAGAGTGAATGATGAAAAAGCTAATAGTTGGAGCTAAGTTTATTTATTTGTTTATTTATTTTGGGAAAAACTCATAGCGGGGCCTATATGTTGATTTAAAAATAGGGGTACAAGTCTTTAATGATTCATTAGCTCCCAAAAAATACTACATTTAAAGTAAAACATATGAGCTAATGAATCAATCTATTACAAGAAAAGGAAAAATAGCAATAGCAATGAAACAGACAACCAAAAGGAAGAGAAGGGTCCACGGCTGCTGAAGAGCGGGATCACAAAGGAATGAAAGAGCCACAAAAACAATTGCAAATAGCTCTAGCCAGCAAAGAATGCATAAACTACATCAACCTGCCAACAAGAACCTGAACAAGAAGAAGACATGCAAAGATGATAGCATAATTAAAAATGAAACCACAAAAGAAACCAATAGCCAACCACCTAAGCCAAAAAGGCCCAACAACCAGGAAGGAACAAAAGACATCGGACGACCCGACTCAAAACAGGCCAAAAGGCAAAGGCCAATAGACCCAAGAGGCAAAATTGAACCCCACGGCCTCAACCAAAACTCAAGACGCAGCTACCAACCGAAACAACACCAAACCCGAAAGGGTAAATAAATAAAAGAAATAGCATATAAAGAATTTAAGTAGTTTGGTCATAACTTACATCAACGAAAGGAGGTGGGGGAGAAGATTTCACTAATTAAGGAAGAAGGAAAATATATTGCTCTCAATCACAAGGCTCCCTCACTTAGGTTAAAATTTTGTATATTTTTATTAGAGCTTGAGCTTGTCTTGTATATCTTGTGCTATATCTTTAGGGCAACATCCAAGGATGAAATATTTATAAATGGTAGGCACCTTAATTCGATTAATGGGTGTAAACACCAAGGACCACGTGTGATTGATTTTAGCTATGATAGGTGCAGTGGGTCACATGGCTAGCTGAGGAGTGGCCATGTGCTACATGGTGAGCATCTAATGGTCAATTACCAAGTAGATGATTATGATTTATTAAAATGATGATGATTTATGAAAGAAAAATTTTATAATATTCTATAGAACTTTGTGATGTGGTCACTCTGTACATTAAGTGGCCAACTAACATCTTTTTAATGACTAGAAAGGGAGATAATAACTATTGCAACATCAAGACCGAGATAGAATCTTATAAAATCATATTAATAAATTTAAGATGATTGAGTCATATGGTTTACCCAGTTAGTGGCCTAGCTAATCACCTTCATCATTCTCTCTTGAATTTCATGTTCTTTCAAGAGTTGCAAACAAATGGCTGAGGTGAGGGATCTTAGTGAGAGTGATACTCCAAGAATAAAAAAGAGAATGCTTAAGAAATAATCTATTATGGTCACAATGATAATTGTGGGGAAATATTTCTTAAATGAGTAATTCATAATAGAAGTAGTGCACTATCTTAAAGGCTAGAAATATTTCAATTATGAGCTCAAGTGATGATATTGATCACATGAGCCTCAAGTTATTATAACTTTATTTTGATGATAACAAATGTATATCTAGAATTACTATTATGTTTATTAATCATTTTTAGGGTTTATTAGCTTAAAACAAATAAATGCTTAAGTCCCTCGACACATTATGCACAATGAACACATAGATAGATTATGTATAATCACTTAGGGCATGTTTGAAACCCTTGCATCAACCAAACAGCTTTTTTTTTTTTTTTGCTTTACAAAGTAGTTTTTAAGTATAAAAATTTCTAGTTCAAGATATTTTTGTACTAAAAAGCTGCTTTAAAAAGTAATAAGAAATCTATCCCAAACAAAGGGTGGTTCATTTGGGATGGCTTTCTTGCTGGTTTTTAAAGTAGCTTTATAGTACAAAGATTTTCTGAACTAGAAATCTTTGTATTAAAAAGCCGCTTTAAAAGCAGCAAGAAAGCCGTCCCAAAAGAAGCCAAAGTCTTAAATGCTTGAATACAAGTGCAATAGAGCTCATGACATCTATTTCCATATTTATAAAGGTCATTTAAGTTATAATGCTCCATATGTTGTAAATTTGAAAACTTGCCTTATTTTCTTGAGAAGTCAAAAATATTTGAATAATACTAAAATATGTCAATAAATAATTTTATCATCTGAATCTCATTTGAGTTTCTCATGTAAATTTTAGTAAAATTTTGAATCAATTTAGAACATATTTTCAATTTATTATATTATATTAATTTTAAAATGTATTTTGACATTTAAATTAATAATTTTTTAATCTTTTTTACATAAAATTTCATTTTCTTATAATGTCAACAAAGTAAGATATTTAAGAAGAATTATTTTCCATGCATTTCATTCACAACTGAATGTGCTGAAAAGATTGGGCTCAGTTTTCCAAACAGCAAGATCTTTTCCATGCATTTCATTCACAACTGAATGTGCTGAAAAGATTGGGCTCAGATGAACTGAGCCCAATCTTTTCCAAACAGCAAGATCTCCACAACCAAATTGAAGTAGCTAGATCCTACAAGTTTTGCAAACAGCAAGATCTCGAGCTGCGAAATATCATATTAATCAAAGAAATCAATTTGGTTCAAAGTTGATAGAAAATAAAGTTTTTAGTTTTAACACCATTTCACCTTCCTCTCAAAGAATTGAAGGAAAACCTTTGTACAAATTTTACAAAATATTTTCTTTGCTTCTTTAAGGAGAAGTGAAGTGCAGCTACATGCTTTGAAACATTAGTACTTAAGCTTGAAATATTTAATATTTCATTTCAAAAATATTTCATTTGGGACAACATTCTTACTGCTATCTAAAAAAACTTTTTCTTACAAAAATTTATAGTTCAGAAAATTTTGTACTTAAATTTTTTTAAAAAAATAAGAAAACTGTCACAAACGAATCGTCAAGCAACGCTTTGACAAATAACATTAGATAAGTCAAACATATTTGGTGGCTTTTGTACGACATCTTCCACTCAAGTTAATGTCATCAAGCAATGCTTTGACCAACAATCTCGAATGGGTCAAACATCCTAGGTGGATGTCTCTCAACCTCTTCCTAACTAGCTAACTTCATCAAATAGCTTCTCAATGCATAACTTGGATTAGGTTGAAAAATATTTGATAGGCTTTCTCTCCAGCCTCTAAAGATACAATGCTACCTATGAGAGAAGCTTCATTAAATTATGAAACACAAAACGTTAAGACAGCCCATTATTCTACTCCAAAATGTGACATTCATTTAACATTAATATATATATATATATATATATATATATATATATATATATATATATATATATATATATATATATATATATATATATCTCAATTAACTAAATATACAAATTGAAATAAATAAAAAGAGACAATCATATAGTCGAAAATACTCCACATTACATGATCTCAACAACTTCATCATCACTGGAGAAGGTTTTTCTCAGCTCACTTTGAACGCATCGTCATCCAAATATGGAGAGGAGTCCTTGGAGGCTTGGCTGGGAGACAGCCCTTCAACCATAAACCATGTCTTGTGTTATACCAATCAAACTCCTTTTAAAAAATCACAGATTAAGCCTTCCTCAAGGCACTAACACTCTAGATCCCTCGCTTCATCATTAAATGGCTTATCATAAGCCTATTGGATGCATTTATGTATATCTCGGTGATAAGCTGATGACTTCATGAATTCTTCCACGGCCTTTAGTGATATGATCTCTTTACGAGCATCAACATTTAATATGGTTTCCTCTTTCTCTAGAAGATGGTCTTGTAATGCTTTATTTTCCATCTGAATTGCTTCTTTATCAACCTGAAGGGTGTTCTTCTCTTCTACAAGTGTCTTTAAAGCTTCATTTTTCTGATTAGTCTCTACGCGAGCCTTAATCAACTCAGTGCATGAGCGATTAGCTTTCCAGTTTTAAGGGAAAGAGCAGTGGACATCATCACCAGCTCGGCTCGACACTCCGTTAGTTGGCTTTCCAACACTGACATCTCTTTAATCTTTGCTTTCAACTTTTGTCTATACTCTTTCTACAGATATTTAACCTTCACAAACTCAACATCTCACTCATTAAACACTATGTCAAATTAGAACTCCATATCTATTTTCTGGATCATCTGTAGTAGACATACGAATATTAACATCTGAGAAAAAGAAGAAGAAGAAGGGGATAAAGATAATTAACCGCCTTTTTTGCACGTTTTTGCCCGACAAAGGCATATTTTGCACTTCTTCAGAGATAGGTGTCTTAAAAGGCTAAATCTCACTATCTGAATTAAGGGCGACAATATTGGTCATAAAAGGACAAATAACCTCCCTACATATTTCTCATCACTTAGCAAGGTCACTGCATTATTCACTCTTCTCTTTTTACAAAGGAAGATCCATCTTCCCTTTATCCTCCTAAAGGAATTTTGGATGAAGACTTCTAAGCATTGGGACTTATTTCACAAACTTTTCGAGACTTTTTTAATAGAGCTGCATGAAATCTTCCTACCTGAATAGAAAGACAAACCTTAAAGAGTTTTTCCTCTAGCACATACTGGTTAATATGATATAGCTCATCCTGAAGACTTTTTGTATCCGAAAAATTAAGAATTTTCAATATCTCATCCTCTTCTAAGTGAGAAAAGTATAACAACTCCTTTAACCTCTCCCATCTCTCAGGAAGATCCCAATCATTCTTCAAAAAGAAACGAGCTAGACCAATTCTTGGAAGGGTTATGTGTTGAAAAATCCAGCCAATGTTTACCTCTACATAACACATGACCTTGAGAATCACTTGTAAGTCTACACATCTTTGATAAATGACCAACAATCAGCCTAGACCTATGCTCCCTATAAAAAAAAATCAAGCCCATAATAATCGAGACATCCCTTCATAAAAATTGGGCCAAGGGGACACTGTACGCCCTAAAAATCTTGAGTAACTCTAGCTTTGGAGGGAACCTCAACCCAGCGTATAATGTTATCTCATACACTGTAATAAACCCACTTGGAGGATCCCGTACTCAGTCAGACCTTTTAGGAGTAGCCATCACTAAGTCATTGGGTAAATGAAATATTTTGTAAATAATAATCAAGCCATCTAAATAATGGGTGATGCAACATCATCGATCAATGTTGACTTCCTACTATCATCAACCTATAAGATTATAATAAGATTGTATGGTTTAGTAAGGGAAAGAAAATTCAATAAAGAAAATGGTTCTTACCTCTATAGTCCAAGGAACTAGCACTGGCTCAACCACTTCATGAGCAGGATGGACAACTTTTGGTATGTATTGTGGCCTACTACTTGGAGGGGCATGTAGAAATGAATAGATAATACTTGGATAATATCATAATCATAATATTTTGAGAAAGAAACGTAATGTAGTGTAAGACAAGGAAGAGAAGGGGAAAAGAAAGGAGAGAGATTATATTTGTTAGATCATCTGGGTTCTTCAAAAATTGTCTTCTTTCAGGTAGATTAAAACCACTTTTTTGAGGGCTAATTGGGGCATTATCATCTTTATTTGATGACATCACCTTCGGAGAACTGGAGCTTGTGTAAGAGTGCTGGGTATTGATCATCACCTCTATCGGTGTTTCTCTTACATAAGTTCTCCCTCGATAAGCTGAAAAATCACCATCATCAATTTTGATGGACATTGTCATCGATATTTAAACTCTTACTAGATAATTTTTACCATACTTGGGGAGAACTGAAGCCTATATAAGAGTACCGAGTCTTGGTCGTCGTCACCACCAATATTTAGACTCTTACTAGATAATTTTTCCTCAATCAGGGGAGAACTAGGGCCTACATAAGAGTATTAGGTCTTGATCGTCGCCATCGATCTTGATCGCCGCCACCGATCTTGATCGCCACCAAGAACCTCTAACCTGTGTGCCCTCTCCCGACGGGGGTATTTATAGATTTTTTTTTTGGGGGGGGGGGGGGGGGTTAAATAATTTTTTAGCCTAAAAATAATAATTTCCTTTTTAAATGATTAAAAAAATTTACTTAATTTAAAAAAAAATAAGTTAACCTCCTCCATAAGGCGGTTGATATAACTGCCACTATAGATGAAAAAGAATGCAAAATGGGGTACTGTCATGCGCCCCTGCTTCGACCTCCTACATATGTTCGGGCTTGATTTTTGGCCCGGACAATCTGATTCGGATGTTTTTTGGGTTCATGGGATCAGTTTTTATTGTTTCAGACTCAATTTTGGCACTTTCAGAACCCAGTAAAGCCTCAGTTTCAATCCATTTCAAAAGTTTTTGAATAAAATTTTTAAAAGGTTTTGACTTTGATCATCATGCCAACCCATAGAATGTTAAAATTATAATCAGGGATATTCTACTAGGTTCATGACCCCGAGGGGAGGTTCATGTTGACTTCTAGGGAGTAGTCATGCTCGAGATTATACAAGAATTATAATTTGGTATCACAACTTCGTAAAAAATGAACACATATTTTTGGATTCTATGGGCTTCGATATCCAAAAATAGCGGGTCAACTGATACATCACCAAAATTTATCTTGATTAGGCACAAACCTTGAGGCATATCTAAGTTGAAAACTTCCAAAATTAAATTTGGGACCATCCAAACTCCAATTTCAGCAAACTTATAGTCAAATTGAACATCTCAATAAGACAAACCAAACGAAACTGAAATCGATATGATCCATGTCCCAATGGGTCCAAACTAAGGGACTGAAGCATATTTAAAAGGTTTAAAATATTCATTGTATGACCAGATGATCTCTAAATATGGCATGCATACAGTCGAAGCGAGTGGCTCGATGAGAAAAATCCAACGAGCCTAAGGTTGCTTAATTCTAACATTATTAAGGCATATAAATTTTTTAAAAATGCTCTATGATAAGGAGAATCAGAATGGGTCGTCATCCGAGGGAGCATTCCAAACCTACCCGGGATCTTCTCCATATTTACAGGTCATGCCACGCATAAAAATCTATAAATAGACCACTGCTCTCAACATCATCAGGGGGATATTTGGCTGGAGATTGGAAAGAGCTTTCAAGCTTCAATGATCTAGAGCCCCACCTAAGCACATACTACAGGAAAAACAGTCATTAGCAGCGGACAAAATCCGCCGGTAAAGTGAAAAATGCGTCGAAAAAAAATAGGTTTCCGACGGTAAAATGCGCATCAAAAAAATATTTTCGTCGTATTTTTTGCGCCATAAATATTTCCGGCGGTCGTTCCGGCGGATATGTTTGACAACCCGATGCCTTTTTTGTCACCGTGTTCCGGCGAATAAGCCGCCGAAATTTCCGGCGGATATTCCGCCGTAAAAAAAGTGATGCCGATTTGTACCGTCGGATATCACCGTCAAACTATCCGTCGAAAGTTCCGTCGCATATTCCACGAAAAATATCGTCATATCGTATTTTTGGCACATATACTGGCAGATAATCCGCCGGAAACCTATAACAGAAAAAAAATCTTCCTCACTTTGAAAAGTGATTTCCACATTTATACCTGTATATAAAAAAATATAACACAATATATATTGACAAATTCAATTCTGATCTACAACATTAACAGTTACACATAAACCAAAAGAGCATCATTCAGATAACAAATAATTAAACATGTACATAATAAACATATATAAGAAGAGTGTTATCAACAAATATCTAAACATGTTCAAACAGAAAATAGATAAATATGTCCAAATATTTATAAATATAGATGTCCACATCAGTAAAATAGATAAATAACATCTACTCTAATTCAGTTTCATTCTCAAGTGATGTTGTACTCCTACCACTACTCATCTGCTTCCTCATCTTTTTTATTTCTTCTAATATTTGAGCTTACTGCTGCTGTATCTGTATCTGCTGCTACTGCATTGGTATCTGCCAATCAGCTTGGGCTTTCCGTACCTGTTCTAGCTCGACTGTAAGGGCAGCTATCTGTTGGGTATATAAAGACTCCTGGGTACTAGATGAAAATTGCAGCCACTAGATGTCTGCCCTTCATATGCATAAGCCTGCGAGCCTAACCTGTATACTCTGTCATGCTGCATTCCTCCTACCACTTGCGACCAAGTGCGGTAGTCAGAATAGTTTGTTGATCCAGCAGAAGAACCTTCACATGCTGTATCGATAATCAAAATGTGGTTCATACTCACCATGAGAAGTCCAATACCAATATTCTAGCATAAAATCTTGATGATATAGATCAACAGTTATGTCATCTAGGCTAAGGTGCACCTGATTTTTATGTTTAGAATATGGGCAACAAAACTTTCCATCTGAGATGAAGCTGGGTAGTTGAGAAGCTGTCTGAATAAAAATATTCACCCCCCTAATGAACTCATCAGTTAATGTCTTTCATCCTTTCACCAATCGATTATACATTCAACTTTTTTAAGTTCTGATATCCATAATATATAGCCTACATATAATATTGATAATAAGGATATAAGTTACGATTACTTGCGAAATAGTTACATTCTACCATTGATAAAAAGATATGATGGACAAATACTTCCAAATGACTTGTGTCAGACACTATTAAATACAAACATATAGCTCCAATATGTCCCCCCGTGCACTAGCAAGATAGTCCTATCTAGGTATGATGGAGAAATATAGAGAGATCGAATAAGGATGATCTACATTTGATATTTATTGATTTAGAGAAAGAATATGCTAAAGTTCCAAGAACAGCAAGTGAGCTCGAGGGTTTGACCAAGATATGTATGCATGAGCTATTGGCATCATTTCATATCCTATCTCTAAGGGTAAAGCCACTCATCCACCTGAGCATCCTCATCTCTGCAACACTTAACTTAGAATTATGCTTCTCTTTTAATGGCCAACATTCAGCACCATAAAGCATTGCAGGTCTCACCACCATCTTATAGAATTTTCCCTTAAGTTTGAGGGGTATTTTTCTATCACACAATAAGCCCGATGCATTCCTCCACTTCAACCATCCAACTTGGATTCTGCTGATAATATCCCCATCTATATCACCATCACTCTGAACAATAGATCCAAGATATCTAAAACGTGTACTCTTATTAATGACTTGATCGGCCAAAGTCACAATGCCCTCACTAGGTCTATTATTACTAAAATTACACTCCATATATTCCGTTTTAGATCTACTCAAGCGAAAACCTTTAGACTCTAAGGTTGACCTCCACAATTCTAGTTTACCTTCAACTCCCTCTCTAGTCCTATCAACAAGAATAATATCATCAGCAAAAAGCATACACCAATGTACATCCTCTTGCAAATGTCTAGTGAGAATATCCATGACTAAAGCAAAAAGATAAACTATGCGAAAGGGAGAAAGTTACCTACATAGCAAGCGAGCTCCCGGCCATTTGGCGTCAACCGAGTGAAGTCGAACAACGTCAAGGAGCGAAGTTGAACTGCGTCGAAGGAGAGAAGTCAAACTTCATCGAAGGAGCGCGAGCTGGAGCAAAGAATGCGAAAGGGAGAAAGTTACCTACACAGCAAGCGAGCTCGAGGGCAGGGGCAAGGTCGAATAGGAACGTCGTCGAAGGAGCTCAAGGGTAGGGACGTCGTCGAAGGAGCTCTAGGGCAGGGACGTCGTCGAAGGAGCTCAAGGGTAGGGACGTCGTCGAAGAAGCGAAGTTCAACCTAAAGTGAAGCCTGTGTGGAATGTCTTGAAGTCGAGGGCATGGGCCAATATATTGAAATTACCGGCGTATTTTCGGGTAGAATATCTACCGTCCCCCATACCGGCGGCCTATCCGCAGGTAATACTTTGTCGGATTTTAATTAACTCGGTGGTAAATCCGTCGGAATATCCGCTGAAAATTACCGGTGGAATATGCATCGGTATATTGATAACACCGGCGCTATCTCGACGGTTCCGCCGCTGGAAAGTTACCGACGCTATTTCCGCCGGAAAGGCCACCGTAAAATTATCGGCTGATAAGTCCACCGGTAATGCCGTCGTTGATTCCGGCGTAAATATATCCGTCGAAAATTTCGCCGGTATTTCCTGGTTTTCGTTTAGTGAGACCGCATGTGAACTCCTATCGACAAACCGAACCACCACCTGACCACCGTAGATCTTCATCAAACTTTTGTGGAACACCACCAAACATCCACAAGACTTCCGTTGATCACTGCCTGACATCTATCGATCTCCGTCAAACTTCTGCCTGACCATCGACCTCCATTGGACCATCGTTTGGCTGCCAACCCTATCGGGCCAACGTTCAACCGCTGATCTCCACTGAACGATTGCCCGACCTTAATCAGACCACTGCTTGGCCACCAACGCTGTCGGACCACAGATCGACTGTTGAGCACCGATGGACCTTCATCGGACTTTTATCGGACCACTACTCGGCCTCTGACGGCCGCAAGACTTCCACCTGACTATCGTTAGACTTCCTCTTGACCGCATCAGACTTTTCCCCAACTCTCCAAACTACTATAATTGCACTGCCTCTAAGTTAAGTGACAGGTCAACTTTTGTAATTGACTCAATTTTAATGGAATCTTTTCATCTAGGCCAGGCCCCGTAGTCTTTCCCTTTCGGGTTTGCAACGTAAAATTTTTTTTGGGTGTTTTTTACTTTCTCTCCAACTATATGTTTGTGTGCTGGGTTTTCGCGCATCGTTTGGTCAAAAAGTTCATTCACTCTACCGTCATGAATATATTAACCCGCAAGAAATGTGTTACTTTTACATTGCATTCATTTTACTTTACATTCTTTTGTTAGCCAACCAAACAACCCCTTAATAAAGTAAATATATGGACTTTGGTAAAGAATGAATACTGAACAAATTTCCATATTTTAGTCCCGAATATTGTACATTTAAAAAAATTAAGTTAGTGTTTAAAATTTTATTTTAAAATTTAAATCATAAATGTAATTTTTGAGCTCTTAATTATCCCTCTAAAGTATTAATGAACTTTTATGGGGGGCTTAATTAGTGGTGAAATGAGAGGATATTAAAGGGTGGCTCTCATACTCTTTTTTCAAATTAGTCGTGAATACCAAAGATATTAAAAGGCAATTATCATCCTCTATTTTCAAATTAATGATAAAATTAGAGTATATCTATGGGTGGCTCTCACCCCTTATTTTAAAAAAAACGTTTTTATGTGTATTTATGTATAATATTTTTTATAAGAACCTTTTTTGTGATTGTATATATAAGATATAAAAGTTTTCCCTTCCTAATTTCAATTATATTTTTTGCCCCTCATTTAAAATTAGGAAATTTGCTTTTATAAATTTTAATTATAACACACGTAATTGGCCAAATATTTTTGCTATATATTTATTTACAGAAATATATTCAAAAACTTATTTTGGATAAATTACCCCAGATAAAAGATGATATTTTTTAATTCACTAGCCATTCATTATATCATACATCAATCGAAACTATTTCAAACTTGCTAGACTTTGAACCAATTCAAACTCTTGCAATATGTCGATCAAACCCTCACAATATAACGGTACATCATTCAATCCCTTGAGGTGCTTTATTCGAACCCTCATGATTCATTATTTGAACCATGATTATAAACCTAATAAGAATGTCAATTTGCGTGAGATTGCATAATTTATGATGAGAGCTCACTTGGGGGTTGGCTTTTACATGCAAATTTTGTGTGAAGTAGGGGAGTTAGTTATATGAACTAGTTAAGGTAGGTTTGAACCTAGTTTTGAACTAAGTTTAACGTATCGTTTGGGACAGTTTTCTTACTGCTTTCTAAAATTATTTTTGGTAAAGAAAAATTTTGAACAGAAAATTTTTACACTGAAAAGCTGTTTTATATCATAAAAAAATCGTTCCAAACGAAACCTAAATCAATCCAAATCAGTTTTATAAAAGTTTGATTTGAACAAGTAATGTGTGAATAAAATATGTTGTTTCTTATTAGATATAATTTCTTCCAAAAAGATTTGCCATGTTTCTCTTAATAAATACATAGCATGTACTATGAGAGCTATAAAGTCAAATTTACCTTCAAAATCCGATTCAATCTCTTAGCTGCAATCTGCAATAAAATGATTCCAACCACAATCTTAATCCCAGCACCACAAATCTCAAAGCAGATATAACACTACGTACAACTCGCACAACTCCGTGACTACTCATTGTTTCCACAGTTCCAGGCCACTTAATGACCCCACGCCCAACAGCAAGACTAAACATTAAGCACCGACTCGACCTAGCTAACTTAAAAGCATGAGCCAGCAGCCATGAAATCTGTGAAGTCCCCCCCGTCCCTCTCTCTTCTCCTGTGATATCCCATAATACCCACAATGCTTATTCACCACCTTCTCTCCTTTACATACTCTTACCTGTGACGAGCTTCAATACGCCACCCCTCCTCTTCTCCTGCAATATAAATATAGAGATAACGTACACTTAGACTTGCACAGCTTCAGTTCTTCACCTATTCAAATCAAGCTAAGGAAGCCATGAAGCTTTCTTCTCCTCGTCTGTCTATCTTCATAATAATCATCCTTCTCCCATCTGTTGTTCTTGGAAGACATATTGACAGAAGACACTCCATCGGTAAGTTAATTACTTGCATATTCTCCTCATTTACATGTATTAAGCCATAGTCATGCATCAAATTTATTAACTTGCTCTTTCAGGCCATAACAGCCAAACTGTTGCTGGGCAGAAAGAGTCATACAGAAAGGAGAAGATAATGAGGCTGATGGAGAGAAGGCCCAGCACGCTAATGGTGGCGGGCTCCAGCTTGCCCAACTGCTCGCACGCGTGCGGCTCCTGCACGCCTTGCCGTTTGGTGATGGTGAGCTTCATCTGCGAAGAAGAAGCAGAGACTTGTCCGATGGCTTATAAGTGCATGTGCAATAGCAAGTCCTACCCGGTTCCTTAATTAATCATAGCAATTAACTTGTTAATGGAGAACTTATGTAGGAAATAATTTGTGACTGATTAGATTAGGAAGGGTGTATTAAGTGACTGAACTTTTTTTAAAAAAAATTCAGATTTAGGTTTAGGAATCTAACTATGAGAACATGTAAGCTGTTGTAACTTGTATTAACGCTTTTTGGGAAGATGATTTATCAGTATAAATGAAGTTTTTTTTTATTAAATTTAATGACAGAAGAATCATTATCTTTTTTGTTTATTTAATGACAGAAGGGATTCAATATGCCTAACCCCATCAAATTGCAGGTTTTAATCAAAATTCTCTGCCAATGAAAGTCTTAACAGTCTGCAAATATATATGCAGGTAGCCTCTGAAGTCTATCTGCATGAATTTTCGGTTAAAAAAACAATACAGATTTTTGTTAAGGGTCTTAACCGTGTCTAATATGCACTTTTAATGACGGTTAAAATTGATCTATAGTTAGCTTTAGCGGTATTTTTAACTGTTGAAATTTATTCTATTTGGATTTACTTTCACAACAGTGTTGGGATGTAAATCAAGAACAAAATAAATAAGAAAAACAAATATAGCGGAGATGAATACTAGGATTTAACGTTGAAAAATTTAAAAATGTGAAAAAATTATGGAGACACACACTAAGATATCCATTATGAAAAATGGGCTCGCACTTTCTTCGACTGCTCCAAATACAAATGCAAGAGTTTCTCTGAAGTTACAGAACTTAAAAAAAGAATAAATTCTTAAAAAATAAAGGAAAAACTGACTTGACATTGTGACACAGGAACTATAGCCATATGATGCAACTTTTGTCTCAAAGGGGATCCACAATGTCTTGGCATTGTACAGACAAGAAATTTTTTTTTGGGGCCTTCTCCCTCAAACCCTTGAGTAGGGAGCCCATTGCCCCCTCCTGCAATGCCCCAATGAGCTCCTCATCAAACTCGATCAACAGAATTGAGATCTAAGTTAACAGTTAACCTAATTGATCGACATAATCAGATTCCACATAAAATTTATAAACAGCTGCCTAACTACTGTTAAAGCACATTGTAGCTGAATGGCAGCTAGAGAAGTTTTCAATGGTTCAACTCTATATCATGGATTATGATTGGTCGCACCAGGAAGTAAACCAGAAATAGAAATCCATTGTTAGGATCCTTCAAAGTTTTGCCGATTTCAGAGGCCCACTGACGTTAGAAAACCCTTGTGAAATTTTGTTCTATAATAATGAATACCAGATTAGAACAACAAAATTTCCATAACTCGGAATATATTTTTATTTATTTTAAGATTAAACTTTTTAGGGCTTCCTGCTGATCTTTCAAAATCAAACTGTTGTTTTAGACAAGACATTCTGTGCTTTGTTAGAACAAATGAAAGGAAATGTGTGGTCATACATGCAATTCATGCATTTTAATTTTGGTGGTTGAGAGCTTAAGCTTTTAATTAATAGATTCTGACTTTAAGGCTTGTATATGTAATATATGTAATATGTGATTTCAGGATTTAGGGTCTCTGTTAGGTACAACTTTTCTATTGGTCAACTTTTCAGGCTGGAGCTACAATTTTTTTTTTTTTATTGTTTTCTTTCTACTTTCTCATTACTTTTAGAAATTTTCTGTAGTGAGAAGCTATTTATTACAATTAGATTTTCTAATGTATGATAGCTTTATGAAAATTGCAATTCAATTTTTCAAGAAAAACATGATTTTAATATCCACAGTTGCATTCAAAAAAGTCATTTTTTTTTCACAAGAACTCAATCATCTAGGGATAATTTGGTGGACTACAATTAAAAAAAAATAAAAAATCTAGTGGTGTCAAAATTGGGTTGGGTCCAACCCGAAATTGACTCGGCTTTAATTGACTCAACATGAATATGACCTGATTCTAGAAATGGGTCATAAATCCGAATCCGAACCTGACCCGTCCCGAACCCGAGCGCAGAGGGGGGAGCTCAGGTCTGTGGCGGCGTGAACTAGGGGCGAGGTCGCGACATTGGTGCGAGTGTGGGGTTGGGTCGTGATGTGGGGTGGCGGTGCGAGCGCGGGGCTTGGTCACAGTGCGAGGTTGTGGCGGTGCGAGCATGGAGGGGGGGGGGGGGGGGGGGGGGGGGGGGGTGGTCGCGACGCGAGATCGGGCGAGGTCGCTACTCCACGAGAGACACCAAGTCATTTCCGGGTTGAGTTCGGGTTTTCGGATTGACTCGAGCCCAACCATTTTCTCACACGGGTTGATCCGTACCTGAAATTTTTAGTTCGGGTTCGGATCAAATTTTCAGATCGTGTCGAATATTGACACCCTTATAATCATCTTTATAAAATATTGCATCTGTTGCTTTCCTAATTGGTCCAAAGTCATTTAAAAAAAACTTCGTACAAATCAGCGATCCATCTAAAGTCAATGCCAATCGATTTGAACCTTACAAATTGATGAGGATTGAACTAATCCAAAAGGACTATTTTGTGGTCAATGTTATGATATTTTATTATCACAATCAAAGCTGATCCGTGCTTTTAAAAATAATTGCGGTCGTCGAATTGAGCTCTCCCCAAGTACTGAAATGTGATTTCTTATTATTTTCTTTAAGAAATTATGTTGGGCCTTAAGTTTATATATATATATATATATATATATATATATTGATTTGATTAGATATAAATCTCAATATATATTTAAATACAAAATTTCAGAAATTAAACTTTAGATCATTTGAACTCCCATTTTAGCATACTTATAGCCAAATTGAATACCTCAGTGTCTTGAATCCAATGACACCAAATGTTGTTTAATCCTAGTCCGAATGAGTTAAGATCAAACACTAAAAGTGCAATAGGAAACTTCAGCTGACTAATTGGTGGACCAAACGATCTCCAATCTTGCATGCTTACAACAAATCAAGCATCTCAACAGGTGAATCCAACGAAGCCAAGATCACTTAATTCTAACATAATTAAGATACTTATGATGAAGTAATGGGCCATAATTGAGAGAATTAATATATACAATTTAATGGTGTGTTATGAATTTTAGCTAGATTTACAAGGTATGTCTCTCTCAAAAATTTATAAGTAGACCTTTATTCTCAACATGAGAGGTTGCTTGGACCTTAGCCTGAGACTTAAGAGAACTTAGATACTTGAAGAATCTCAGAGCTCCACTAGGGTATGACAGTTGGACTGTTGCTATGGACCACCGCCTCTCCATTGCCATTATATCACTACTTGATCACCATCGTTAGACCACCTCCTAATCTCTTCCTCTAGATCATAGCCACCAGACAACTGTAGCATGACTACAATCCTCTGATCACCATTATTCAACTCTAGTCCTGTGATATCTGATCTAATGGAATGATTGAATGCCTAAACCTACTACATTTTAACTCGACCACAATACGAAATAAGTTAAAGCTAACTACAAATTCCAATACAATAATAATAGAAACATTATTTCATTTTCATTTCTCAAAATACATATACAATAATCCAATGCATATTAAATCTAAACATTAAAAGAATTTATACTTGATTACTATAGAATATCTCAACTATTCTGACTCAGAGGATTCGGACTCTACCTCCCTCTACTCTGCTAGGCCCTTTCCCTCTCTTAAAATGTCAAAAAGTACCATAGAGTGAGTACAACCAGCTCAGTAGACTTCTATCACTAACCCATCACAAATATCGATATCCCCTTTTAAATATTAACAATAATTTATTTGAAGAAGCAATTAATCAATAAGAAGAGAATTATGTACTAACAAAAGTGATTACTAACATGTACTTGGGTTCTAAATAATTACTTGCACTTTTACAAACAATTATTACAGAGTTACAGAGGTGTCAGAGAATACTTGCCATCAGAATCTTACTAGCACTTGGCTTTTTCATTTCATTAGAATTTCTTTAGAAATATCATAATCAATTAGAACTAGATCATAATAGAATTTATACATTAATTATTAATTTTTCATATTATGCAATGCTTGAGTAAACTGTATATGTCCTGATGCCTCCTTATAACTTCACTTATACTTAAAACTCCATTTAACTTCCTTCACATGCATTCAGCAAGTGGGGACAAAATAAAACAGAGTAGTCTCCCACACCCGTATTCAATAAGTGGGGCAAAAAATATCTCCAACATCTACACAGGGGAGATGGTGCTAGAATAGGACACATAAGGTGTTATACTCTAGAATCAAAATTTGAAGAATTATTTCTTTTCTTTTAATAATTACAACAACAACTACGAGTGATATTTGAATTTCTTAGCAAAAATATTCCATACTCAAAATTATATACTATAGTCAGAAGTTACACAATCACATCATACGGTCTATCTGCTCCTAATAATAAAAGAATAACTAAAGGCAAAAAGAAACAAACCTAGAGAAGCTTGTAATTGATCCATCTCACACTCTCGATCTTCTTCCTTGACATGAAATCATTTAAAACACATGTAATGAGCTAAAAAGTCCAATAGATAACTAAATCCTATAACTGAACTCAAAGTACTATAAAGAAATAGTATGCATGCCATCAATCAATTCATAATAGTAGCAACAAATATGATCATGAATCTGTGCAGAAATAGTAAACACATGTAGTAGCAATGAAATTTAAAATATAGTAGATTAGTACGGTACGGAAGCCAGTAAAATGGTGCATCATAAAAATAGTATAATTAGTAAATAAGTAAACTAATAAATTGGTTTATCAGCAAAGTATTATGGAGGTTGAATCAAATAATTAGTAATCGATCCTTCGCAAATCATACGTTGTAGTAGTAAGGAATCATATAAATGAATAAAGCAAAAATATCTATGAAAATTATTAAAAACTATAATAATACAGTTCAATCAAATTAGTATACACATGAGGTTCAATCATTTTATATTAGTATCCAATCGGTATCATATATCATATGCTTATTATCACTTGATCAGTATCACATGCTTAGTATAAGATTTATGTACTCAGTAATAGTAAATGAATAAATAGTGAATAAGCATAATAATAGTAATAGTGAATTAGTAACAGTATCAATATCAGTAGTAACAGTATAAATATCCAAAAAATAGGTGATAGAGTAAAATAATACAATAATCGTAAAATGGTAATCAGTAGAATAATAAAATAGTATAGTAATAGTAGTGCAATAACAAGTATTCTAGTAATTACTCTAAAAAGTAAGATGTTCTGGCTTATGTGGTATTTTTTCAGCAGTCAGTAATCAGTAACCATTGGCTCAATTAATAGAGTCATCATTTCTTTCTCATCAATACAGTAATAACTCTTTATATCTCTCAATCAGTGTATCACATGAATCAGTAGAGAATAACTCCCAACAATGAAACTTTAAGAAAAGCTCGTCGACCCACCATTATGTATAGGTCAATCTGTCTTCATCCAACATCAGTAAAATTAGCTTTTACTTGCCCCCACATATTCTATTATCATAGTATTATAACAGTAATAATAACTAGCTATTACCTAATCACATACTTATATTTATTCACAATACTTATATTAATAGTATGCCTATATTACAATAATTTTTTTTATTTTAGGCAAATCATTTAAAATACAATAACTTTTATTTTACCCGATAAAATTACAAAAATTATCAAGTTAAAATGTCCATAATAATTAATACTATAACATACAAAAAGCTATACAGTTGAAGTTCACTAAATTTAGGGAAATTATAATAAATTTAATTTATAAGAAGTAAGATGATCAAAATCAAATTTTTTGAAAATAGAGATAGAAGAAAAATCACCAAACTCAATCTAAGCAATTTTTGTAAAATTGATGAAATGGATCAGTGACCAAAATGTGACTTTCTCTTTCCTCTTTCCTCTTTTCCTCACCCTTCTCTTCTATGATAATCCACAGCATAGGCGGGTGAGGGAGGAGCGGTGAGTGGAATATATATATAGTTTTACTATATAACAGAGCATTCAATGCCAGGCCGGTGATTTCCGGCACTGCTCTGCTCGAAGACCCAGCATTGCAACACTCCAGTTCAAAAAATTTTAGATTCCTCATTTTAAATGCAATTTCAAAAAATTGGGTTGTATAGTTTACTCACCTAAGAAAAATATCAAACATTTTTCTTAAGGATTTGGCCACAAAATTGATATAAAATAAATACGTTCTGAAATAAATTTGTACAAACATCTAAATCAAGTCAAAAAACTCATTGAAAGCTTTACATAAAATTAGTAATCAAGATCTATCATACAATCATACAATTCATTTAATTCATTCAATCATATGTTATTCACTTTTATAATGAAGTGTTTTGTCAATCAATTATTCAAAACAAATTTCTTACCAATTGAACTCTCAGGTTATTGTTGGTCTTTTAAATACTATAAATTATACGCACATGGCATCACTAGAGTAGGTATTGTTAGTGCTATTGGTCTTGGTATAACAAACTCCTTCTGACTACCAATGATAACTCTATCATTGGCTTTGTTCATCGATCTTTCACTACAAGCTCTAGATCTTACAGTCCTCTATCCTCTAATCAACATCAACTGTCATGTTCTAAAATCAGGTCCCTCTTCAAATTCTCTTTGAGAAAAATCTGTTACCTTGTGTCCTTACTATCCGCACAGAAAATAGCATCCTATGAGAAAGTAGCACTAACCTAAATATCTTCTTCCATAATGAATACATTTGCTATAGCTGTCAATCAATGTCTTCAATCTAGATCCCCTTGAATAACTATATCTATTTTTTTTCTTAATAACACCTTCTCTAGATTATCTATCCCTGCTTAATTCATCTGTTGTCCTATTCCTGCTCACATCATATTTGGAGCCGACATCATACTTGGATACCAGAACTACCAAATTAATCTCTATCAGTCTAGCCCGCTCCACTAACTCAGAAAACTCTTGAATCAATAAAGGTACTAATGAAATTTTCAATTCCTTATACAATTCTTATAGGAATATATAACACTTTTTCTTCAGTAGTAAAGATCAAATAAATAGCGTACCTAGCCAACACAATAAACTCAGCTTCATACTCTATCACTATATTACATCCATATTCCAGTCTAATAAAAGCTTCCTGTATCTATTGTTAGGCTGAAGGAGGTATGAACCATATCCTGAACACTATGGCGAATTCATCCCAAGTGATATCAAAGTTGGTTTTCCCCTAAAACTTCCTCTCTATTGTCCAACCCACCATCTATTTGCTTCTCCTTCAAACAGAAACACTGCTAAGAGTACCTTCTAGTTCTCTAGACACTACATATTATAAAAAATCTTCTTTATCCTATGTAGCCAATCTTCTATAGACTGGGGTCCTATAGCTCCTTTGAATAATGAGAGCTTCAGTTTATAAAATATCTATAAATGTTCATCCCCTTCTTCCTTCTTATTCCCTAATAGCTTGCTCTGTGTATCACCCATTACCTATGCTAGAACATTGACCAACATCATAACACTATTTGATAGTACTGGAGCTGCACTATGTTGCTCATTTGGCATATCTTGCTCTAGTAGATTCATATTAACTATTCACTTACAAAAATTTTGTTTGAATAATTCACTCACGCAATCAATTATGTATGTAAAATAATGCACCTAAATCCACCCAATAATCTACCAGACTCACAATTAATTCGTACAACTTTATTTTATAATTCAATTCTTATAATAACTAATCTGATATTGATTATCATGCCCAAGAATCAAATTTAAAAGTATCATTCTTTTTCTTTTAATAAATATAACAATGATTATGAGAGCTATATAATTTTTTTTAATTAATGATTAAATTAATAGCAAAATTATTTTATCTATTGATCAAAACACTAATATATATCTGTATTCATAGTCCAAAAAATATATACAATAATTAAGAGCTATACAAGCACATCCTATAGTCTACTTTCCCATGACTATCAAAGAATAACTAAAGACAAAAAGAAATAAAACCCAAAGAACCCTGTAATTGATCCATCTCACACTCCCGATCCTTTTACCTGACTTAAAATTATTTAAACCATGTATAATGAGCTGAATAAGCCCAGTATATCACTAAATCTTATAACTAAACTCCAAGTACAATAAAGAAATATATGCATGTCATCAATCAATTCATAATAACATCAGCTAATATGATCTTGAATCTGCAAACATAGTAAACACATGCAATAGCAATAAAATCTAAAAAAATAGTAGAACATATGGGACGAAAGCCAATAAAATGGTGCAGTATAGGAGCATCATTATTTGTAAACTAATAAATTAATGAATCAGTAGATTAGTAAATCATTATAGAGGTTAAATGAAATAAGCAGTAAACGAACCTTCCCAATCTATACATCATAGTAATAAGGAATCATATAAATTAATAAACTAGAAACATCTATGAACATTGTTAGAATATATAACAATTTAGTATAATCAAATTACTATACATGTGAGGCTCAATTATTCTATATCAATATCCAATCAGTATCCTATATCACATGCTCAGTATCACATGCTTAGTATAAGAGTTGCGTGTTTAGTAATAGCAAATCAATAAATATTGAATCAATAAAATAACAATAATAGTGAATCAATAATATTATCATCAATAATATTAATATCTATAAAATTCATGACAAAGTAAAATAGTATAGTAGTAATAAAATAGTAATTAGTAGAATAATAAAATATTGTCATAATAATAGTACAATAACATACATTCAATAAGCATACTAAATAAGGAAGGAGTTTTGGCTTGTGTGGTGTTTTTCCAGTAGTTGATAATCAGCAATCACTAACCATTGGCTCAAGAAATAGAGTCATTACTCCTCACCCATTGGTACAATAATAACTTCATATAACTCTCAATTAGTGTATCATAGATAAGTAGAGGATAACACCCAATCACAGTATTTAAAGGAAAGTATATATGCCCACCATCCTGTATAGGTTAGTCAGTCTTCCGCCAACATCAAAAAAACTAATTTATACTTATCCCCATGCATACTATTATCACACTATTATAATATTAATAGTAATTAGCTATTACCTAGTTACATGCTCATATTTATTCATAATTCTCATATTAACAATATGCCTATAATAAAATACCAAAATTTATATTCTGAACAAATCATTCAAAACACAATATCTTTTATTTTATGTACTGAAATAACAAAATTATCTAGTAAAAATGTTCAGAATAATTAATACTATTAAATATAAAAAGTTGTATGGTCAGAATTTGCTAAATTAAGGGAAATTATAATAAATTCAATTTAAAAATAGTCAGATGATCAAAATTAGAATCTTTAAACATAGAGATAGGATAATAGTCACCAACCTCAATCTGAGCAATTTTCATAAAAATGGCAAGATGGATCAGTAACCAAAGTATTTCTTTCTCTTTCCACTATCCTCTTTTCCTCCCCTTTCTCTTCATCCTTCTACAGTAATCCATGATGCAGGTAGGTGAAGGAGGAGTGGTGAGTGAATATATATATATACTTTTTAGAGTGCAGTGTCGCAGTAACACCACACAACACCGCATCATTATATGCTAAATCAATAATTATATTAGAATAGAGGCTTGAATATCACAATAATGATTTATGGCATCGTTGTGCCCGAAGGCTCAGCGCTGCAATACTCCAGTTCAAAAAGAATTTTGGATTCTTCATTTTAAATATAATTTCAAAAAATTCGAGTTGTTACATAGGGCCCTCATATTTTTTACAGAGTGTACTTATCACTTTTAGAATTTAGAGCTCCTCCAATACCATACTATGAGTTATGCAATTTAAATGTAACATTAAGTAATGATGACATTAACAGTTAATTATGATGATGCCTAGAATACTGGAATTGTCTACAATAATTCTCATTGTATGTATAAAAATATTTTCACTAGACTTTTTTTATTCCAATTATAGTTTCGCAGGAATATCCAAAATAATATTTTAATCTTTTTATAGAATTATTATGAAAGCTAGAAACACCTCAATTGTTTAATACACACAGTGATGTAAAGAAAACCAAATGGTAGAAATTGAGTTCTTATAGTTTAAATGTTCAGAATGAAGCATTCAATGACATACTAATAGTTACATGGTGAAAACATCATAGAACCCATAAAAACATATTTTAGTTCATGTATTTTTATGAAATTATTGGAATTAAATCAGATACAAGAGCTCAGAAGTCTACCTCATGCTCTATGAGATTCCTAGTAGGCCCAACAGACAAAACCCCAGTATTTGCATTCTAATCCTCTGTCTTTCTTTCTCCTTCCTTCTCCTCTCCTCCTCTTTCTTATCTAGCAAGGTGGCCAAATGAGGGTGATGAAAATGAGTTTATATATTTTATATATATAAATTTCCATTTCGGCTTGGCACTGTGACACCCACCATCCCAATACTGCTGCACTTCAATGGAATATTCCAGATCCTTCAAATTAATCCAAGCAGAAAGTCAAGCGTGGCAGCTACATCATCCAACATCAAAATGGTCCCTAAAATCCTTCTCCCAAACATAAAAGCTAATGTTGGGGTGCCACCTTCCATAGCATTGCAATGCCCTAATTGTACTTTTAATATTTATAAGTTTTCCCTTCGCCTATCTCATTCTAATCTTATTTGAAGTAAATGAAACATTACAAGACTTATATTTAATTATTAAATCAAGATTAGAGAATAATTTATATAGGGTCAAGTCAATTACATGGGTTCAAAAATGATAGATGTTACAAGTCATCCAACCATCAATGCTCGATTATGGTCCTCCAACAAATGTCATCTGATTACGATCTTTTAACCACTATTACAAAACTCCAATCCTCTGATCACTATCAATCAACTACATTCCTTTGACCTCCATCACACAATTATGATCCTTCTAACATTATCCTCTGACTATGGTCCTCTGACCATCATCACTCAATTATGATCGATTAATTATTTTGCTTGACTTTGATCTTTGGACCATTATCACCTGAATTTAATTCTTTAACCATTTTCACCTTACTTTAGTCCTCCCACCATCATTAATCAACTCAAGTCATCTGACCATGGTCACTAGACTTTAATCCATCGACCATTTTTGCATGACTTCAGTCCTCCAACCATGATCACTCGACTGCGGCCATTTGGCCAGTATCATTCAACTATAATATTTAAAACACTATTACTTAACTACATTCCTTCAAACACTACCACCAACACTAGTTCTCTAACCATAATTTTTTGAATTTGGTCATCCAACCATTATATCTCGCGACTCTAGTCCTCTGACCACCATTATCCAACTTAGATCAGTCAACCAATATTTCTCGAATATAATCCTCCAACAACATCCTCAGAATTATGATATACCAACTACTATCGACTGACTCAATTTCTCTGACCATTATTTCCTAACCCCAGTCCTCTAAAAATTGTAAATCAACTAACATCCATCACCTAACTACATTCCTCTAATCACCATCACTTGAGTATAATCCTCTGACCTTTATCCCTAGGCTATACTAATGTTTGTAGACTTCATAATCTGTTATCATTAATAATAGTAATTAATAATATTAATTCATATTATTATTCATAAGACCAATGCATATAGTCAACACCCACTCTAACTCCTAACTCAACATAATGGTTAATTTATACTAGTCTTCTTGATCTGTAATCTCACCTCCTCAAAAGAGAATGACCAAACCTCCACCAAAAAATTTATATTGTATAATTTATGACTACTATAATGTATCAATGCCTTCCCATAACATGAGGAAGGGGACCATTTATAATAATTAATAAATGCAAATAGAATCAATTCAATTATGCCAGTCTCCAAGGTAGTTCATTTTGATGTAAGACATGGTTATACAAGGCCAATCCCTTTCAATTTTAATTATAACATCAAAGAAATAATGTCCAACACATGGTTGTAGTCACAAAACTTCTCCTTTCTATCATCCATTATTGCCTCTATTTAATGGAGATGAAGATTGTGTGGAAATATGGCTAAAAGTTTAAAGGGATATTAAAAATATTAATGTTAATGTATGGGAATAATTATTGTCAAGTGTATCTTTCCATCCTATACTTTTATATGATTTTGAGGAAATCTTACTGACAATAATATATATCAAACCTTCTAACAAATACGAGAAAAATTTCTAGTCTCAAGTGAATTTTAAACTATATATATTATCTAATTATACCTATACAGATTGGATAAGCTAAAATCATGACCTGGAACTTGTAGTGAGGATCTAAAGATATATACATATTCACCTTTAATTCAGAATACAAATGACCATCAGCCCCTCTCAATTAAGGTACTGTTAATCCTAGGGGGATTCAATTCAACTTCTTGCATCACTGATATTGAATTATAAATTTTGAGAAGAAATATAAAAGTGGGCCTTTTTGGCCTCTAAATCTTTTTTTTTTTTTTGTCAATTTCATTTTAGGGAAGAGTGGAGTCTTATCATAGAGACTATGATTCTTGCCTTATAAATTTGGTCCATCCAATCAGGATGATCAAAGCATTTTTCAAGTGAATACCAAAGCCTCCCTATAAGGACTAGAAGTCTTAATCACCTCCAAATCTAGTTTTCTTGACGAGGATATTCAATGCCTCGTCCAAGGGAAGATTGAAGCCATAGCGGGGAGAGAACGAAATGATCATAATAAAGATCTTTGTTGTCTACTTTGGATTCAACATATTTCCACAAAAGTGTTTGAGTGGATCCTTACCTCTTCTTAAACCATTGTGCACTTCGAGGTAGCTCAGGTTCTCCTAACTGAAGACATTACAAACTTAGGGAGTTTAGGACCTTTTTTACAAAAGAAATAGAAAAAAACAAGACATGCTATAATGGCTAAAAGTCCTTGTTGTCTTTAATTTTAGTTCATTCACTAAGAAAATTCATTAACTCTTTCAAGAAAAAAATCAAAGCTCATCATAAGGGTTATAAGTCTTGACTGCCCTTAAATTTGGTTCATCTAATAAGGAAAATCAACATTTATTTTAAGAGAAGATTAGAGCCTCAATGTAGAAATAAGAGTACTTGAATGTGGCCCTTTGAAGTTATTATTGATAAGGGTAATCAGCCCCCTTTTCAAGGGAAGAGCCTCACTATAGAGTCTACAGACTTTGTTCATATCCAACAATGTTTAAACTCCCATTGAATAATTTTTATGTTATATATTATCACAACCCAACCCAATATGACCTATAACTACAACTGGTAAAATCATGTTGGATGGTGACAAACCAAACCAAGATCTAGTTTTGGAGAACTTTTTAGAATTCCTTTAGTCTAAAATGAACTACAGAGTTACTAATAAACATAAAATGCTAAAAAAGAACTATCCACATATTTCTTTCTTCATCATTCATCATAAAAAATATGTATACAATAAAATCTGTACTCTATAATACATGACTACATATTAGAATAAAATAAAGCAATAACTAGTCATGAATGTATAAAAATTAAAAAAATACCTATATGAACTCTGACAGATCAAAACCTATAATTTCAGCTTTTCAACCGGCTCTTTTCCCTTGCTCTAACTTGAAATAGAATGCATAATAGGTATGAGCCAACACAGCTCAACAGGTCATACCTACCAATCTTAATTTCTAATAATTAACCCAATATGCATTTAGAAATTTTAAAAACAGTTATTAATAAAAAAATTTATACTGATTAGAGCAATGATAATAGATAACATAAATTAAATAAAATTTGTAATGAAAATAAATAAAAACTTACTTCATATAGTAGAGCAGAAAATAATAGAGTTCTCTTAGGTTCTTATACCTCATGAGAAATATATATCAAAATTCATACCCTTATGACTCTATGCTTGCCTATAAAAAAATAGGGACCCTTATGACTCCTAATGCGTAGCACATCAAATATTCATAAATTCAGGCCCTTATGATTCCTAGTGCAAACTTGCACATCTCAAGAAAATAAACATATATATGATTGCATTGTAATTAAAATAAATACAACAACAATAACAAGCCTTTGTCCCACTACGTGGGGTCGGCAACATGAATCCTTTTTCTCCATTGTGTCTGGTTCAAAGTCAAATTCTCGTTTAAATCTAATAGAGAAAGATCATTTCTAATATTTTCTAACCAAGTCTTTTTAGGTCTACCTCTACCTTTCTTAACATAAGTCAAATCTAATACCTCTACTTTCCTAACTGGGTCATCGGAAGGCCGCCGTTTTATGTGACCAAACCATCTAAGGTGACTCTCTCTAATCTTATCCTCCACTGGAGCTACTCCAACCTTTTCACGTATATGATCATTTCGTATCCTGTCTCTAAGAGTAAATCCACTCATCCACCTAAGCATCCTCATCTCCGCAACACATAACTTAGTATTGTGCTTCTCTTTTAATGGCCAACATTCTGCACCATAAAGCATAGCAGGTCTCACCACCATCTTATAGAATTTTCCCTTAAGTTTAAGGGGGACTTTTCTATCACACAACAAGCCCGATGCATTCCTCCACTTCAACCATCCAACTTGAATTCTACTGATAACATCCCCATCTATTTCACAATCACTCTGAACAATAGATCCAAGATATCTAAAACGTGTACTCTTATTAATGACTTGATCGCCCAAAGTCACAATCCCCTCACTAGGTCTATTACTGCTAAAATTACACTCCATATATTCAGTTTTAGATCTACTCAAGCGAAAACCTTTAGACTCTAAGGTTGATCTCCAGACTTCAAGTTTACCTTCAACTCCCTCTTTAGTCTTGTCAACAAGAAGAATATCATCAGCAAAAAGCATACACCAAGGTACATCCTCTTGTAAATGTCTAGTGAGAACATCCATGACTAACGCGAAAAGATATGGGCTTAAAGCTGATCCTTGATGTAATCCAACCGAAATAGGGAAATACTTGGTCAAACCACCTTGTGTTTGAACACAAGTAGTAGCTCCTTCATACATATCTTTAATGATTTGAATATAAGCATTATTAACTCCTTTCTTTTCAAGAACTCTCCATAGCACTTCTCTTGGAACTTTATCATATGCTTTCTCTAAATCAATAAATATCATATGTAGATCCTCCTTATTCTCCCTATATTTCTCCATCAAACCTCTCAATAAATGTATGGCTTCCATAGTAGACCTACCAGGCATGAATCCAAATTGATTTTGAGAAACATTAGCTGATCCTTGATGTAATTAAAATAAATAGAAATAAGAAAATTATATAAATTTCCAAAATATATTTTCGGTGAATAATATATTTCATAAGTAGAATTCACATTTTCAAAATTTCACTTGATTATCAGGAATTATTTAGAACACTATTTTGAAGCTTTAATTATACTACAAAAATATTGTATGCGATCATCATTATTTTCTAATTCCCCAAAAATAATGCATTTTTTAATTTGTCAAGCAAAACTTTTTAGAAAAATGCTTAAATATTCAAAATGATCATATTTTCAACATATAGAAAGTTACATGAAGAAAGTTTAGCATATATGAAATTATTCCAATTTTTATACTATGAAATTATAATTTTAATAAAAAAAATTCTAAAAGTTTTCTTCTTTTTGAAAGGTAAGATGGTAAGGTTGAAGCAATTTTGAGAAATTTCCAAAAAAAAAAACTTTTATAAAATGTTTCTTTTTTAAAAAGTTGTAATAGGTAAGAATTTAAATTAAAAATAATTGGGTCCTTTGCACCTCCTAGGCACATTGATCACACATCTGTAACACTACACTTAATAAAAAATAAAAATTACCAAAAAATAGGAAATTTGCACCCAAGGGTGTATTATATGTACATTGCTCCCATAAGTGTAATGCAAAAGGTGCCATTGGCGATTGATTGTCAAATGACTATTTGACTACATATGGGTGACGAGGTGAACTTCTATTTTAACAAACTTATTGTCAAATAGAATGTCTTAATGAGACAAACCCAATGACACTAAAAGTTATCCAATATGGGTTGAAAAAGAGCTTAGAACAAAAAGCATAATAGAAAATGTCTACACAATAATTAGATGATCAAACAATCTCCAAATATCGTATGCTTATTGTCAAGTCGAGCATCTTAATAAGCCTATTAGAAAAACCCATGATTGCTTATTTCTAATAAAATTAAGGAACCTAAATACTAAAGGAATTATCTACAATTGAGGGAATCAATAGGAGATGTCTAATAAAATGTTTTAGATTATGGCTACATATACAGGGCATACTATCATGCCCTAGAATCTATACTAGAAGAATTTGATCTATCTTACTTTTTTTTCTTTAATCTAGAGATTACATATTTTACATAAATAACAAAAAGAAATATGATTGTATTTATATTCATCAATATGTACGATTATTATAAACCCAAAAATGTTATATATATAATAATCATGATACAAAAGACTATCTACATCACTATGAATACATCATGACTATAAAATAAACTATAGGTGCCAAAAAAAAGAAAACTAAACATGATGTATGGAGTCTCACATCGCAAGGTCTTTACCATTTTCTGAAACATGTAAAATCACATAATACTTAAAAGACCAGTAGTAACTAAAATCTTACAACTAAATTAGTACAATGAAAAGAGAAACAATTTGTTATAAATTATATAAAAAACCTATGCAGCAATATCTATGTCAATTATCTATACCAACTCAGTTTATAATACATCACATCTTAATATATTATATCATTAGTAATGGTATCAGTAATAATGATCTATACCAGTAATAGTAATTAATGTCAATGTTAGTCATTATATCAATAATAGTGAACAATCTCAGCAATAGTAATAGAATTGATAGTAAATAACATCAATATAGGATAGCCATGTACTAAAAATAGTAATGAGTAATCAATCAGTAATCAATATCAATAGTCAGTAATTAGCATTCTATTAGATGTTCAGATGAGTGTATCTTGATCTTGATCTTGTTCTTGCCTCTATGACTCATGTTCAGTCGCCCCTTATGACTCCCAATTAATGAACTCCTTATAACTACCCTTGAATCATGTGAATCAATCACCTTGACTCCTTATAACTCCATCAATCTCCAACATCTTATGACTCCCATCCACTAACTCCTATCAGCTGACTGCATGAATCTTAAGAATATCACATGAGGTTATTATATTGGTTATCTAATATAAATGAGCATATCATTTTTTATTATAGTAATATTATTACAGTGCATCCTTTTAATCAGATTGATATCACGTTCTAGTATATATTAATCATGCCAATCATTTTAGCACATATTATGTTTCGATATTATCATGTCAATCATAGTACATCACTTTTAGCTTGTTTTCATTATTCCTTTTCCCTACTCATTTTATCCAAAAAAATTTTATACACATATTTAATCGGTGAAAATGCAATAAAATTATATCAAATTGTTCAAGATGATTAAATCTATAATATTTCAAAAGTTATACGGTGAAAGCTTACAAAATTAAGAGATAATGCATTTTTGGCAAATTTAGGAGAGAAAAATCCATAGAAATCAAAATCATTAGAAATAGAATTAAGTGAATAATTACTTACAATGCTTAGAACAATTTTTGTTAAATGAACAATAGAAAAATGATTAGAACTGGGCTTTCTCTCTCCTCCTTCCCTCTTCTTCCTCTCGCTTCTCTCCCTCTTCTTCTCTCATTTCTTCCTGCCAAGCAAGAGAGTAAGGGAGGCAGTGCAGGGATATTTATAATTAAATATATTAAAAAATATTGTTAGTGGCTAGCACCACAACACTTAGACCCAGCACCACAACACTGCATGTCGAATTAAGAATATAAAAGATGCGCAGTGCGCCAGATAATTTGAAAAAGAGGCATAAAATGAGCCCAAAACGGAAAAGATGTGAAATTGCCAAATTGAATACACAAAGTGTATCAAAAATCAAAAGATGTGCAAAGCGCCAACCAATTTGAAAAAGAGGCACAAAATGAGCCCAAACCAAGCTTTCTTCCCTTTCAGATTGTTAAATATCTTAGAGAAATCTGTGCACTACTTAATATTTTCAAAAGCTTGAGTTTTGAAAATCTCGATTTCTGATTTTTTTACTTTGTAACACTATTATATCAGATATTTTTCTGGAACGAGGCTTGAAAGGATCTCTTTTCAAATCTAATGTCTTTTCTTCTGAATCGGATTTTTGTTTTGAAAGAGGTTTGCATCGATAAGGTGCCCGGAGTCGGAGTTATGAAAGTTGATTATTTCCAACCTTTTCTGGATTTCAGCGCTGTCAATCGTCCTGTCATTGGTTTTTGAATCTAAAATCAAGAAAAAAAATTCTGATTTTCTCGAGCATCTTAATAAAAAAAAGGCTTTTTATATGTTTTTGTGGTCAATTTTATTGGTTTTTGTGTTATTCTGATTTCACGGTTGTGTTTTTGGGATCCAGATCGATCATCTTTCATCCTTCATCTTTTTTTATTTTCTGCACATCTTCTACCCTCCACCGCCACCTCCTTCTTCCGATCAGGATCCGCCTTAGTTTTAGTTTCCTATTTTGTAGTTGTTCTATTTATGTTTTATTTTCGTGTTCTGTTTTTCCTCCTCCTTTTTGTGATGTCAAAAGGGGGAGTCAGTTGTGTAGTCATGTCTGTGTCTGTTTTTTGAGTCATGTTTCCTATATTATTTTAGCTGTTAAATGAAAATTTAAAAAATATTTATTTTATTTGATCTCTTAGTTTACTTTTATTTTCAGACTACTTTATAAATATTTGCCATCATCAAAAAGGGGGAGATTGTTGCAAATCTGGTTTTGATGATGACAAATGTATTTCCAGTGTGTTTTGCTTGGCTAATCTGTTTCAGGCACAAAAGACCGCGAGCCACTCAAGCCAACTCAAGATTGGGTCCAAGTGTGTTAAATGTATGATTTTTCTTTTTATTGAGTCAATTGTAATGTAACTGATTCCCTAGCTAAGTAACCTTGCACACACACACTCAGGGAGAGAGATTGAGTGAATTAGAGTTTCTGTTCAAATTTTGTTCAGATCGTCCTGGACGATTTCCACATCGTCCTGGATGATCCAGCCAAAACAGAAACCCTAATTAGGGCGACTAAGTTAAGAGGGTCTGATTAAGCAGATCGTCTTGGACGATCTCTGGATCGTACGGGATGATATGCCCAAATCAGAAATTCTCAGCCGCCAGATCAAGTTAGGCAAGTTCTTATTTTTAGATACTTGGTCTGATCGTCCCGGATGATACGTATATCGTCCCGGACGATTCAGTACAATCATGCCTAATTTAATCTGGTAATTAAGGAAAGTAATTTATTTTTGGTGATACGATCATATCGTCCTGGACGATCGCAGGATCATCCCGGACGATCATGATCATTTAGTGCATTTCAGCTGTACGACCCGAACTGTGTTCAGGACGATTTTGGGCCTTTTTGAACTAATCGTACAGGACGATATACCTATTGTCCTGGACGATCAAGTCATTTTTTGGTCATCCTGCACAGATTTCTCTGGACGACCCGAACTCTCTTCTGGATGATTTTCCTCGATTTGCACTAATCGTCCCGGACGATCGCAGGATCGTACGAGACGATATGAACAATTTTTCTACTGATCGTCCAGAAGAGCCTAATCGTCCAGGCTGAAACAGCTAAATTTGAACTGATCGTACAGGACGATCTTGGCCGACCAGTTGAGATTTAGGGCAAATTTTAAGCCCTCCTTTAAAAGAACTTTTTCAAAAATTAAGAAATATCTTTTGCTGCCTTCCTTCCCTGAGAAACCCTAGCGAGAGAGAGAGAGTTGTGTGAGAGAGAGAAGATCTTGTGAGGGGGAGTTAGTGAGGGATTCACTAAGGTTGCTCCAAGCACGGATCAGAGTCGTCTTCTCCGCTCGTTATCTTTCGTCTAGTCGGTGTTCGTCGTGGGAGGATCGTTCGCAAGAAGATCCAGGGTTCTCTGCCCGCTTCAGGTGGAAGCAAAAGGAGTTCGAAGGTTCTCTGCCCGCTTCAAGTGGAAGCAAAAGGAGTTCGAAGGTTCTCTGCCTGCTTCAGGAGGAAGCGAAAGGAGGTCGGGTTCTCTGCCTCACCGTGTGGTGAAAAGGAGGTGTTTGTACAGGCTTCTCCGCCTTGCTGTGGGAGCAAAAGGAGAGACACTTTTTGTTTAGTGCAATATCCGGAGGGGAGGCTCTAGGGAGTGGACGTAGGTCAAGTTGACCGAACCACTATAAAATCTGGTTTGCTTTTCTGATTCAATTTTGCACTTTACTTTTCTGATATTAACTGCTTGGGTGAATATCTGTGGTTGATCTTTTCGTTCTTGTTTATGTGTTTCCGCTGCTACGTATCGAAAAGATTTTCATTGTTATCGTGAAATTTTTAAATAATCAATTCACCCCCCCCCCCCTCTTGGTTAGCCTCGGGACTAGTTCACTAGGGCTTAACATCCCTATAAAACTTTCAAGTGGTATCAGAGCGGGATTCAAAATTTAGGTTTAAAAACTTTTGAATTTGATCCATGGCTAACTGTAATAATCGTAATACTGCTGAAGGTTATTCTATTACAAGACCACCGTTGTTTGATAATATTCCTTTTAATTTTTGGAAAACACTCATGTCTACTTTTCTGCATCTTATTGATTATCGCATGTGGATGTTAGTTAAGGATGGATACGAACCACCTTTTAGACTGATTAATAATGTGAAAACTGAATTGCCTTTTGCTGATTGGATGTTTGATGATCGTGATTTAGCACAGTTAAATGCAAAATGCTTGAACTGTTTCTTTTGTGCTTTAAAATCTGAAGACTATATGCGTGTTTCTACTTGTACAACAGGAAAGAAAATCTGGGATAGATTATGTATAACATACGAAGGTACAACTGAAGTCAAACAGTCTAGGTTAAACATCTTGTTACATGATTATGAACTTTTTCGCATGAAACCTAGTGAGACTATTTCAGAAATGTACACAAGGTTCACTCAGATTGTTACCTCTTTGCATGTTCTAGGTAGAGAACTTACTAACTACGAAGGAGTGAACAAAATTCTTAGATGTTTGCCTGCCTCTTATGATGCTAAGATTACTGCTATTACTGAATCTAAAGATTTAAATACTTACTCTATTGACAGCTTACTGGATCACTCATTGCTTACGAGCAAGGGGTGAACCAAAGGCAACTTGATGCAGGTGAACGCAAGAAAGAGAAGACAGTGGCACTAAAGGCCAAATATTCAGATGCTAGCACTTTCGGGTCTGATAGCGATGATGTTGCCTTAATCACAAGGTAATTCAAAAGCTTTCTAAGGAAGAAACATAAGAACTATTAGAAGTGGAACAAGGGTAAGTCCAATAAAAATTTTAAGGGTTCATCTGAATCTGTTTGTTTTGAATGCAGGAAGCCTGGACACATTAAGGCTGATTGTCCTACACTTAAAGCTCACCCAAGCAAGGAGAAGGGTGAGGAGAAACCAAAGTTCAGAAAGGATAAGAAGCGGATTCAGAAGACATTCTGGGCAGACTCTGCATCCGACTCTTCTGAGACTGAAGCTGAAGAGGAGGAAACAAACTTATGTCTGATGGCTGATGATCACCCTGGTCAGTCGGACCAGGAAGAGGTATGTGAGCTGACTTACGATCAATTATTTGAAGTTTCTGAAAGAATTCATACATCGTATAGGAAGCTTAAGAAAACTCATGCTAGTTTAAAATTAGATTACTTAACTTTGCAAAAAGAGCATGACTCTGTTGTTAAAGATCATTCCACTCTTGATTCAAATCACATGTCTTTGCTTGATGAATTCGATGAGTTGAATAAAAATTATTCTGATTTAGTTTCTGAGCATGATTCATTGAAAACTACACATATGGACTTAGAAAGAGCTTTTAAAGAGTTAGATACAATGACATGTGAAGTAGAAAGTAGCAATGGAACCTTGAAATTTGAAATTGTAAGTTTAAAAAAAGAAAATGAGTTTTTGAAGGTAAAGATCAGTGCTTTTGAAAAGAACAAAACACCGCCTACTTTTGAACAGTTTTATGCACCGCCACCATTTGAAAAATCTGTTGCAAATTCTTCAAAGCATGTTTCATATACATCTAGGAAGAGGCATTATCATCCACGTAGATTAGTTAACCCTTTTCCTGGTGTTAGATGTTTTTCATGTGGCATGTTAGGACATATTTCTCACACCTGTACTGTTCACCGTAGTACACATTGGGTGTGGAAACCCAAACTGCTTGTTTCACAGCACAGCACGCATGCATTGTATTCTTCTTTTCATAAGAAGGAACCCAAACATGTTTGGGTTCCTAAGACTAACGTTTGATACTTTTGTAGGTGTGCTCTCACACAAGACCTCGTGAGAGCATGTGGTACCTGGACAACGGATGTTCTAGACATATGACTGGAGATGCAAATCAGTTCATTTCGCTGGAGGCCAGAGCTGGAGGCAAGGTTACACTTGGAGATAATACCACCAGGAAGGTGGTAGGCACAGGTATAATTGGTGATTCAAAGAATTTTATGATTGATAATATTTTACTTGTAGATGGACTGAAACACAACTTGCTGAGCATCAGTCAACTCTGTGACAAGGGATACAGCATCAAATTCCTGCCCACTGGCTGTATTTTAAGCTTAAATGATGAAGTTATTTTGCAGGGGCAAAGGATCAACAACGTCTACAAGCTAGATGTAAGTAGCATTAAATCTGATAATTCAATTTGCTTAAAAACTGCTGCTGATGAGTCTTGGCTATGGCATAGGAGATTGTGTCATGCCAGTATGAAAACCCTTAGGAGAGTCACCCAAAAGGACTTAGTTAGAGGTGTGCCCAAGCTTAAGTTCACTAAGGATCACCTGTGTGATGCCTGTCAGTTGAGGAAGCAAGTCCAGTCCTCTTTTCACTCTGTTAAGGACATTAGCACCTCTAGACCTTTAGAAGTTCTTCACATGGACCTCTTTGGACCCATTAGCACTGCTAGCTTAGGGGGGAGAGTCTATAGTTTTGTGATTGTAGATGATTATTCGAGGTTCACTTGGGTTAAGTTTTTGTCACATAAATCTGAGTCATTTGATGAGTTTAGATCCTTCTCTACTTGGATTCAGAAGAAGTTAGGATGTGAGATTATTACCATCCATAGTGATCACGGAGGGGAGTTTGAAAATGAAAGATTTGGAAGTTTTTGTGAGAATAATGGGATTAGTCACAATTTTTCAGCTCCTAGGACCCCTCAACAGAACAGGGTAGCTGAAAGGAAGAATAGGACCTTAGTGGAAGCCGCTAGAGCCATGCTTGCCGAGTATTCACTTCCAAAATACTTTTGGGCTGAAGCGGTGAACACTGCCTGTTATGTGCTGAATAGGGTGAATGTGAGAGTCAAACTGAACAAGACACCTTATGAGATCATTAAGGGTAGAACTCCAAATCTGTCCCACCTCCATGTCTTTGGCTGTAAGGTTTTTATTCTGAACAACGGGAAGTCACCCTTAGGAAAATTTGACCTCAAATCTGATGAAGGAGTGTTCTTAGGATATTCAAGTGTGGGGAAATCCTTTAGAGTGTTCAATAGGAGGACTTTGGTGGTGGAAGAAATAACCCATGTAGTGTTTGATGAATCTGATCCTAAGGAGTCTAGATCTGAAGTAGAAGATGAAGAGATTATTGAGGTTACCCAAGGAGTTGGAAATACAAATTTGGAGGAAAGGGTAGAACCTCAAACCGAGTTGCCTAGAGATTGGAGATATTCTTCGAGTCATCCTAAAGACCTGATCTTAGGAGACCCTTCTGAAGGTGTTAGGACTAGGCATGAACTTAGGAAGGAAGTAAACCATTCTGCCTTTATCTCAATGACTGAACCCACCAACATCAATCAAGCCTTATCGGATGAATTTTGGATTTTAACTATACAGGAAGAATTGAATCAATTTGTAAGGAATGATGTTTGAGAGTTAGTAGAAAGACCTAAAAATCAAAGTATTGTAGGAACCAAGTGGGTCTTTAAGAATAAGATGAATGATTCTGGTGTGGTGGTGAGAAATAAGGCAAGATTGGTGGCTAAGGGGTATAATCAGATAGAAGGGATTGATTTTGAGGAGACTTTTACCCCTGTAGCTAGATTGGAAGCCATTAGAGTGCTACTAGCCTTTGCCTGTTATAAGGGATTTAAGCTGTTTCAAATGGATGTTACGAGTGCCTTTTTAAATGGGGTAATTAAAGAAGATGTTTTTGTAGAACAACCCCTAGGTTTTGAGAGTTCCCAATACCCAAGTCATGTCTATAAATTAAAAAAGGCCTTATATGGATTGAAACAGGCACCCAGAGCTTGGTATGAGAGGCTTAACACATTCCTGTTAGAAAGAGAGTTTGTTATGGGGAGCGTAGACACCACCCTTTTTCTGAGGAGATTAGGAGATGACTTACTCATTGTCCAGATCTATGTTGATGATATAGTTTTTGAATCTTCTGATAAATATTTATGTGAAGAGTTTTTTAAAACAATGAGTAAGGAGTTTGAGATGAGTATGATGGGAGAATTGTCCTACTTTTTGGGGTTTAGCATAAGGCAAACGGATGATGGAACCTTTCTCAATCAATCAAAATACACTAAGGACATTTTGAAGAAATATGAAATGGACAAAGCCAAGCCAATCAATACTCCCATGCCCTCCTCAGTTCAGTTAGATAAGGATTCAAATGGAAAATCTGTTGATCAGAAGAAGTATAGAGGGATAATAGGTTCACTACTTTACCTGACTGCTAGCCGACCTGATATCATATTTAGTGTCTGTCTTTGTGCTAGGTTTCAGGCTGATCCTAAAGAGTCCCACCTGACTGCTGTTAAGAGAATTCTTAGATATCTTTTAGGGACCCTAAACCTAGGAATTTGGTACCCTAGGCACAGCACCTCGTTTGAGATCATTGGATATTCTGATTCTGACTTTGCGGGGTGTAGGGTGGATAGGAAGAGTACTTCTGGGACTTGTCAATTCATAGGACAGTCGTTAGTCTCCTGGTCCAGTAGAAAACAGAACTCAGTTGCACTTTCCACTGCTGAAGCTGAGTACATTACCTTAGGAACTTGTGTGGCCCAAGTTCTTTGGTTGAAGCAATAAGTCTTGGATTTAGGAGTACCTGTTGGCACAATTTTTGTTCTGTGTGATAATACTAGTGCCATCTGTATCTCTAAGAACCCAATCCAACATTCTATGACCAAACACATTGATATTAGGCATCACTTCATTAGGGACCATGTTACAAAAGGGGACATTGAGCTACATCATGTAGCAACTGAAAATCAGCTGGCTGACATATTCACTAAAACACTGGCCTTTGACTCATTCAGCATTTTGAGAACCAGATTAGGAGTGATTGATATAAATGCTTGATTCTGATGACTGCTGATTTATGACTGTTCTGATTGGTATTCTGACTTCTGTTAGTTAGTTTTTTTTGGTATTCTGATTTCTGATTTCTGTTAGTTAGTTTTTGTATTCTGATTTCTGATTTCTGTTAGTTAGTTTTGGTATTCTGATTTCTGATTTCTGTTAGTTAGTTTTGGTTTAATTAATTACTTTCAGTTGATTTTATTTCTTCTGCTGATTTCTATGTTAGCCTTACTGTTAGTTTGATTTGAGTATTTACTTTGCTGTGATTTTCTACCTGTTTTTATTTACTAGTTCATATCTTGCACTTACTGTTTTATACTTTTCAAGTTCTGATCACCGCTCACTACTTCTGATGATTTGAATTTTTGACTGGGAGTTTTTACCTTGTTTTGGTTTGGAAGCTGGTAAGCAGTGATTGACTTCATTGAATCTGTTAAAGGGAAGAAACATTGATAATTGTTTCTCTTCCTCTAACTCCTTTACTGGTGTATAGTTTCTTTTGAATAAAAATCCTCTTCAAAATTAAAATGTTAGTTTTTGAAATAGAGATTATTTTATCTTCCTACAGTAATCTGCCTCATACCAATAGTATTTTTCAAAGTCTTGAGTCATTAGTTTGATTTTCTAAACCAAGTGATTGCATTTATCATATGTTGTATGGCTTTTGTTTTGTGAATCGTTCTTCCTTACTGTGGAGAGTCATCTCCTATGTCTCGAAGATAATCTCACAGCTGAGACTCTTTAATGATTATGAAAAGAAGAAAGCTTATAACAGATGCGCAGTGCGCCAAATAATTTGAAAAAGAGGCATAAAATGAACCCAAAACTGAAAAGATGCGAAATTGCCAAATTGAATACACAAAGTGTATCAAAAATCAAAAGATGCGCAAAGCGCCAACCAATTTGAAAAAGAGGCACAAAATGAGCCCAAACCAAGCTTTCTTCCCTTTCAGATTGTTAAATGTCTCAGAGAAATCCGTGCGCCACTTAATATTTTCAAAAGCTTGAGTTTTGAAAATCTCGATTTCTGATTTTTTACTTTGTAACACTATTATATCAGATATTTTTCTCGAACGAGGCTTGAAAGGATCTCTTTTCAAATCTAATATCTTTTTTTCTGAATCGAATTTTTGTTTTGAAAGAGGTTTGCATCGATAAGGTGCCCGGGGTCGGAGTTACGAAAGTTGATTATTTCTAACCTTTTCTGGATTTCAGTGCTGTCAATCGTACTGTCATTGGTTTTTGAATCTAAAATCAAGAAAAAAAAAATTTTGATTTTCTCGAGCATCTTAATAAAAAAAAGGCTTTTTATATGTTTTTGTGGTCAATTTTATTGGTTTTTGTGTTATTCTGATTTCACGGTTGTGTTTTTGGGATCCTGATCGATCATCTTTCTTCCTTCATCTTTTTCTGTTTTCTGCACATCTTCTACCCTCCACCGCCACCTCCTTCTTTCGATTAGGATCCGCCTCAGTTTTAGTTTCCTGTTTTGTAGTTGTTCTATTTATGTTTTATTTTCGTGTTCTATTTTTCCTCCTCCTTTTTGTGATGTCAAAAGGGGGAGTCAGTTGTGTAGTCATGTCTGTGTCTGTTTTCTGAGTCATGTTTCCTGTATTGTTTTAGCTGTTAAATGAAAATTTAAAAAATGTTTGTTTTGTATGATCTCCTAGTTTACTTTTATTTTCAGACTACTTTACAAATATTTACCATCATAAAAAAAGGGGAGATTGTTGCAAATCTGGTTTTGATGATGACAAACATGTTTCCAGTGTGTTTTGCTTAGCTAATCTGTTTCAGGCACAAAAGACCGCGAGCCACTCAAGCCAACTCAAGATCGGGTCCAAGTGTGTCAAATATATGATTTTTCTTTTTATTGAGTCAATTGTAATGTAACTGATTTCCTAGCTAAGTAACCTTGCACACACACACTCAGGGAGAGAGATTGAGTGAATTAGAGTTTCTGTTCAAATTTTGTTCAGATCGTCCTGGACGATTTCCGCATCGTCCTAGACGATCCAGCCAAAACAGAAACCCTAATTAGGGCGACCAAGTTAAGAGGGTCTGATTAAGCAGATCGTCCTGGATGATCTCTGGATCGTACGGGATGATATGCCCAAATCAAAAATTCTCAGCCGCCAGATCAAGTTAGGCAAGTTCTTATTTTTAGATACTTGGTCTGATCGTCCCGGACGATACGTGTATCATCCCGGACGATTCAGTACAATCATGCCTAATTTAATCTGGGAATTAAGGAAAGTAATTTATTTTTGGTGATACAATCATATCATCCTGGACGATCGCAGGATCGTCCCGGACGATCATGATCGTTTAGTGCATTTCAGCTGTACGACCCGAACTGTGTTTAGGATGATTTGGGACCTTTTTGAACTAATCGTACAGGACGATATACCTATCGTCCTGGACGATCAAGTCATTTTTTGGTCGTCCAGCACAGATTTCTCTGGACGACCCGAACTGTCTTCTAGACGATTTTCCTCGATTTGCACTAATCATCCCGGACGATCGCAGGATCGTACGGGACGATATGAACAATTTTTTCTACTGATCGTCCAGAAGAGCCTAATCATCCAGGCTGAAACAGCTGAATTTGAACTGATCGTACAGGACGATCTATCGATCGTACTAGACGATCTTGGCCGACCAGTTGAGATTTAGGGAAAATTTTAAGCCCTCCTTTAAAAGAACTTTTTCCAAAATTAAGAAATATCTTTTGCTGCCTTCCTTCCCTGAGAAACCCTAGAGAGAGAGAGTTGTGAGAGAGAGAGAAGATCTTGTGAGGGGGAGTTAGTGAGGGATTCACTAAGGTTGCTCCAAGCACGGATCAGAGTCGTCTTCTCCGCTCGTTATCTTTCGTCTAGTCGGTGTTCGTCGTGGGAGGATCGTTCGCAAGAAGATCCGGATTTCTCTGCCCGCTTCAGGTGGAAGCAAAAGGAGTTCGAAGGTTCTCTTCCCGCTTCAGGTGGAAGCAAAAGGAGTTCGAAGGTTCTCTGCCTGCTTCAGGAGGAAGCGAAAGGAGGTCAGGTTCTCTGCCTCATCGTGTGGTGAAAAGGAGGTGTTTGTACAGGCTTCTTCGCCTTGCTGTGGGAGCAAAAGGAGAGACACTTTTTGTTTAGTGCAATACCCGGAGGGGAGGCTCCGGGGAGTGGACGTAGGTCAAGTTGACCGAACCACTATAAAATCTGGTTTGCTTTTCTGATTCAGTTTTGCACTTTACTTTTCTGATATTAACTGCTTGGGTGAATATATGTGGTTGATCTTTTCGTTCTTATTTATGTGTTTCCGCTGCTACGTATCGAAAAGATTTTCATTGTTATCTTGAAATTTTTAAATAACCAATTCACCCCCCCTCTTGGTTAGCCTCGGGACTAGTTCACTAGGGCTTAACATCCCTATCGAACTTTCATGACCCTCCAAACACTATCACCTAATTATGATTATTAGAAAACCATTTCCTAACTCCAGTCCTTTAAGCATCATAAAAAACTCCAATCTCTCAATAATCTTACTTGAATATGACTCTCTAACTACCATTACCCGACTACAGTCCCCTGACTATCATTTCCAGACTCTAGTCTTTTTACCACCATTATCTTACTATGATTCTCTAACCACCATTGTCTGACCATGATCCTCTATCTATAGTTTCCTAACTATGATCTTATGACATGAATCTCCTGATCATAGTTTTTCAACCACTATTACTCAACATCAGTCCTTTAACCACCATTACCTAATTATGATCCTTTAACCACCATCATCCGAGTTTAGTCCTTAGACCACTATCACCTAACGTTTTTTTGACCATCGTAACATGGTTTATGGCCCCCAACAACTATCGCTTGACTATAATTTTTGACTGCTGTCACCCAACTATGATCATCTGACGATTAATTACCTCACGATGATCCTCCAATGAGTGATATCTAATAATAATCTTCCAAATGTTGTCCCTCGACTATGATATTTCCACCATCATCACTTGAGTATAGTCCTCTAACAATAATTGCCTATTTATACTAACGCTCATAGACTTCATCATTATTTGAAAGATTATCAATGTATGATATCATCTAAAGTATCAATGCACTTCATCAACACCAATTTTAACTCATGACATTAGCACTATAGTTTATGCTAGAATTCTTAGATTGTGATCTCTCCTCCTTAAATGAGAACGATTAAACAAATATTAAATGATCTCATAAAGGTAACTCCTATGTCACATGGCTCTTTCAATCTCCATTATAAAATTTGTATCATATAATTTATATATATTATATTATATCAACGCTTTCCTCAATCATGATGGAGAAAATCATTTTTTTAAACTATGAAAAATACTAATAGAGCCATTTTAATTAGGACTTATATCAAAACCTAAAAATAAAAACTATGCTAAAAAATAGAATTTCTGTTTGAACTACAGCGTAATGGTGCCCTTTGAGCACTGAGGCAATGGGTTTGGAGTGCAATGGCTCCTAGAAGGACCGCTGCTGCATTTGATTCTCTATTATACAATAATTTTAGATTCTTCATGCAACGCTATAATGCTAGGTCACAAACAACATATATATATATGTGGACATCCGAAAGGACAAAACAAAACATCACCCCGCAGGGGAGGCGGTGTCGCCAATGGGAGGGAAGATTCGATCACACATACGATTAACTATTGAGGTTAGCAGCTCTCGCCAGCACACCTCGATGGGTAATAATATGCATGATCATCACAACGGGTTTCCCCCACCCAATACATCAGCTCGAGTGAGGTTTATTTGAAAGTGAGATTCAGTTTCCCACGGGTGCAAGTCCCCGTGGTTAATTACATCTCAAGCTGGGGCCCGAGAAAACTCTCGATTAAGGATTCCATAATATACTTCCTTAAATGGGATCGACATGTAGGGAGAAGACTAAGAAATCCTACTCAAAGGGAAAGAAGGGTTCAAATTGTCTTAGTCAACATACACGGCTCAGATCAGCATCCGGAGGGACTAAGGTAGTGAGAAGAAACTGGAGAAAAGAAATAAATTATGCATTCAAGGCATACAGGAGGAAAGGATGGAGGTGGCGTCATCCGTGTGACGCGGATGGGTAAGATTTATAGTCTCTAGATGATAGAAGACTTACCTACTGATGAGGCATACTGTGAAATAATAGTAGCCTTGAATCTTAGATCTAGAGTGGGTCTAGTGTTCTACGCAACACTAACACCCGTGTCTTAGCTAATGCAATTCAAAATTTGGACTTACCCCGGCCTGGATTGGGGAGCCAGCTAACCACCTAGTCGATTCAAAATCATGAGTCCAGTCATTTATGAAGGATGGGTGGGTAGGTTATAGTTTTCAGAAATAGGGCCCACGTCTAGAGAGTTTTCTAATTGGCCACAAACTTATATAGGGTGAATGCTTCTAGAGCTAATGCAATTAAAATTTTAATTTAGCTGATTTCTAATGTAATGTATGCTAGTTAAAGTATTCAAATCAAGTATGCATAGAATTTTAAAAAGGCTTATAAAATAATTTTTAGAAGTAGACTGGGCTTCCTCACGTCCGGCACCTCATTCTCATAGGTCAGATTATCCGAACTCTACCCGTAGGCTGGGAAGTGTCTTATAGAAGGAGAGAAGAAATGCATATGCATGCGACCCCGGATGATTCTGGCAGTTTCCTAAGTCGTTAGGTTTCTATGTTATTTAAATCTTAAAATTTTAAATATTTTAGTCCTTAGAGAGCCTAACGAAATCCAGGCCAAATTAAAAGCGGCATGTAAGACTCTAAGAAACTAAGAAAAGCATATAACCTATGCGCATTCAATATCAAATCAACACATTAAATAAATCAAATTAATCAAATAAATGTCCATAGGCCAACTACCCTTAATTACAACCTAGGGTCTGCAGAAAATTAAAGTGACTGGGCACCACTGCCAACAACCCGAATTTTTAATCCTAAAATAGACGCAAGTTATTTTGAGTGGGATACTCTATCTTCAACTTCTTGATCTTCTCTTCCTTGAACTCCTGGATCTCCTCTTACTTGGACTCCTTGGATCTCCTCCTCCTTGGACTCCTTGGGTAGTAGTTGATCCAAATTTGAATTTCTAAATAGAAAAGGACTATCCTCATATTGGGTGTCCTTTCCTTTTCAGAATTCAACCTTTTGATTCTTGTATCCCCACTCAAAATAAACTTTCACAACTCTTAACCAATATTAGAAATGATTATATTAAAATAAAGTAGTAAATTCTAGACTCTCCTGCATAGTTATCCTAATAAAAATATCCCAAGCACTTTATATATCACAAGTAGTTTATATGGAAATAAAATTACTCATCACAGCCACACTTGGTCATGCTCTTAATTATTTTGAGGGCTAAGCAATTCTGGAGCACCTATAACAATTTATAATAATTCATTATTCTAGCCCTCATTTATTTAGGGGGACTGAGCAATTTCAGAAGCACCTGCATGAAACAGCGTTAGTATTTAAATCATGATTATTACACCCCTTTTATTAATGCTGCATGAGCGTGGCCACATGCAGAAAATATCGTTAGTATTAAAATTGATCTTAACCTATAGGTAATCTATCGTGCAATCACATCAATTCCCAGAGTGCAGTAAAAGTAAGCGAACACACCAACGTCATCTCAATCACAACATGTAGTGAAATCTCAAAAAACTCAGCACACAATAGAAAAGTAAACACCGTCCTAGCCTAGGTCTAGAAGTGGTGCCCTAGCAAACCATCTAAGTGTGTGTAAAAGGCTGTGTAGCTGAGATAGATCCTAAATGGGTAATCAGTTGAAGTTGTCTACTGTCTAAGTTTGTTGAAGGTCCCCAGAAAGGATTTAGATTTAAATTTAAATATTAGTGTGTTGCGGGTTGACTTAGGTATGTTTTAGTGGTTAGATGATTACTACCTTTGTTTCACACCAAGGCCATGGAGTTTATTTCACCTTCGTTGGAGCTAGGTCAATAGCCTCGTAGGCCTGGGTTACTTAGTAGCAACCATATGTTGTTTAAGTTGATTTAGTTGGTTGAAGATTAAAAGAAAAAGGGGGGTTATTGATTTATTTATTATTATGTTAGTATGTTGGCTTTGAATTAAGGGCAATATTTTTTTAAAATTTAAGTTAAGATGGTGGTTTTCAGAAGGTCCGGGGTTACCCTATCCGCTAGATAAAAGGGGTCCAAAATTAACTTTTTAATTAAGAGAGGTTTATGAATAGTTAATATTTTTATAAAATAATAGATCTTAACCAGATCAGTTAGACTGTAAGCAAGCCCAATTTGAATTCTTCTATCCAAAGTTATGAATTTCTAAAGTTTTGTTCTTATTTTGATCTAAGTTTGACTGAATTGTTGACTTTTTTATCTAAGTTAACTTCTAGAGTTTTAATATTTTTAATAAATACTAGACCATAATGTGAGTTGAATGCCTTTGAGTTTGTCTAATTTGGAGTTTTCTATTAGTTATGAATTTTCAAAGTTTGGGTCATTTAATGAATTATCGAAATTATTTAATTCAAGGCTGTTTTAGGGATTTTGATCCAAATCCGTTCCAAACTACTTGGAATCACCCCCAAAGGTCAGGAATGACCCAAAGAAGTGTTCCCAAGTGTTTGAAAAAAATTTAGACTTTTTAATTATTTTTAATTATTTAATTTAATTAAAAGGTGATTTTTAATCAAAATTAAATTAAAGTTCAGATTGAGGTCCAATTAAGGGGATTTTAATTTTCATGGATTAGGGACTAAATTATGAAGAGTTTAATATATTATGGGTATTTTTTTAAATTAATTTGAATTTATTAGAATTTTCTGAAGTTATCAGGTCCTAATTAAAGGGTAAATTAGGGTTGATCAATTAAGAGGTTTAATGAGTCCTAAAAATTCCTAGAAAATTCTGAGGGGTTTAGGATATCACTAAGTTTAAGTGCCTCAAGTTTCAAGTCAATCAGAGGTAAACAATAGCTCCTAGAATTTCTCTAAGTTTGCTAGACGAGTCATTAATTTTTGTCCTTAAGGTGTCACTACGTTAAATGTGTTTTGAATCGGTGTTTGAAACTAACCCTTGGGGTAACATAGAGGAAATGCAATGCAAATATAAAACACACCATGTTCTTAAATCTAGGAGAGCCTAGGCTAAGTGCTTGTGCATCATATACATGCAAGGACTACGAAGCACTAAAAAAAATAAGACTAAAGAAGTGATTAGTGAATGATTGAGACCCAATCATCCACTAATCCTTCTCCCACATGAATTCTATTCATATATAGACTATATGTTTAAGATTTCAAAGAGGTAGACCCCTCCCCCCCCAAAAAAAAAAAAAAATTGGAGGATTTAAATAATATTTAATTTTAAAATATATAAATATTATAATATATAATAATATAAGCTTAAAAGTAAGGTAGTTTGAAAAATATTTCAATGTATAGGTGTGGGGGATCCACCAGCCACCATGAGGGTTTAAAAATATTTTTTTTTCAAAATAATTAATTAGATTAATTATTTAGATAATATTTAAATAATTGAATAACTAAGTAAATACAGAAATCATTCCGAACAGACCAATTTGGATCCAGAAAATAGCTTCAAAGTAAAGTTCACATTGTTCTGAAGAATTTGAGGTATTGCGCGTTAAAATCTTATTTAAAATGAATAAGTTATGAATTTTCGAAGTTAAAATAATTAAAAGTAATTTTAAAATAATTCTAAAATGATTGAAATTTAAAAAAAAGGTAAAAAAATAATAAATAAGTGAAATTAACACAATCATTAAAGTTTCTAAAATTTTAAAGATAATTTAAGATATAATAATAAATTTTGATTGAAATATTAAGATTTTAAGTTAATTTATTAATTAAATAATATTAGATAACTAATTGATAAAAATGGTTTTAAAATAATTGAATAATTATTATTTAATAAATAAAATTCAGAGAATAATATTAAAATAAAAAAAATTATTTTAAATAATTTAATAAAATAATAATTATTATGAGTTAAGAAATTATTTAGACTAATTATCTGGTGATTAATTAATTAGAAAAACTTAAGTAATTCAATTAATTAAAGAGGATTTTTAATTAAATAATAAAAGTTAATAAATTTTTTTAATTTAATATATATTAGAATAATAATATTATTATTATTAATAATATTATGGATTTAAATTAACTACAATGATAATAATATAATAATGGAATATTAATAATAATGTTAAAATAATATTAGGTTTAATATAATAATAATGTTAATATAATAATAATAATCTCAAAATGGTATCATTAATATGATAATATTATTAGTATAATAATAATGATAATAATAATAATAATAATATAATAATAAAAAAAGGATTTTTACTGTTTTTTAAATAATTTAAAATATACTTATCATTTTTAGACTGTTTTGATTTTAAATTGAAGAGAATAAAAATACGATCAATTTGATATATTATACATATTTTTTGGATCAAAATTAGATTTATTATACATTATTTAGTGAAAATAGCTTTAAAACTATTTAAAAATAATTAAAAATCTGAGAAAAAGCCACGGAGCGACACCTAGCACAACGAGATTGGTCCTACAGTTCACAGGCAATCATTACCTGGCGATGCAATGATTGCACCACCGGCAATGATTGTTGCAATCAATGCTGCGGACCGCGGTAATAACTTATCCACGTCGGCAAGCCCTCTCCGCCGTCTGATCTATCGTGGCAACGAATCGACGGCGTGGATTGAGCTGGATAAAGCATGGAGATACGGATTCGATACACGCGGTGGCTCTGACCAGCGGAACACCCAGATCTCAACCTTTGATCACGAGACCAACAGTTGAGATCAACCCTGGCTGAATGAGAGGCGAACCCGAGCCTTAATACAATATTTTTGAGTTTTCTCTCGATCAGGTGGACCAAAGCGCATGAAATTTTACCCCTAGAGTCTACAGATGAAGAGCATTCCTGTGGGATATTTCTCTTGGATTAATATGCACTAATGACTCCACTAATTAACCCTAAATGTATCTAACCAGTGTTTGAGATTTTATCTAATCCACACGGTGGATTCGGGAGATCTTGGGCTTGTTGAGCTTGTAGACTGTCCACGCTCCTAATTGTAGAAGAAATTGGGACCAAACAAGCTTTGGATCATCAGCAAATTCGCTTGGAAGGTACTTCGCCTCAAGTTGCCAGAGATCTCGCCGCCGACGAGGCTTTGATGGTGGATTTTGGTCGGGAAAGATGGGAAGATGTGCAAGGGGCTCTCACACGAGGTCTCACGGCTTGGGGAGGCTTAGAGAGAGAGAGAGATTGCCAAAAAGTCCTCTGAGGAACCCTAATTTCTCTTATTTATAACCCTAGACCTATCATGGACGGCTAGGATCAATCCTAATGCTAATTAGGAGGGAAAACATTTGAATTAGCCGTGGTTTGGGTCTTGAGATCATTAGGAAAGGTTTTAATCCGTTAAAGAGGCTTAATTTGACCCTAAATAGGTCAAGATGACCTTATGAGACTTGGGTGACCAAGTCAAAGCTTGACTTAGTCAATCTAGTCAATTAGGTCAAAGGAAGTAGGGGTAGAGCCAAGATGACCTTTGGAAGGTGTTTAAATTGAGTTAGATTTGATTTAGACCCATTAAGGCCTAATAGGTCAACCTAGGTTGACCTGGTCAACCAAGTTGACCCAGGACCCGGGTCTGGGCTCAGTAGGCTTGGTTTGACTCCCTAAACCCATTAGGATGGGCCCAGGGGTCTAGCTTGGTCAAATTTGACTAGGTCAACTCTTTGAACTGGGTCTGAGGGAAAATTAGGGTCAATAATATATAAATATATATATATCCACTCATCCATCCTCCCCCTCACTCCATCATCAGCTTACTTGAGAAGAAATCAAGAGAGGGAGAAGGAAGGAGGATAGAGAGAAAGAAAGAAGGATTTTTGGCCATTAGAGTTCCTTGCCCCTTTTACAAAAATTATCCCAATTGAGGTAGGTGACTCTAATCATATCTCTATTTTCAAAGATTTCAATTTTAATCATTGGATATTCCTTAAACCTAATTTTTCTACATTTTCTCTTGTTTTATTAAACTTTCACTACACAACTTTTTATATGTTATTGTATTAGATATTCTGGATATTTTGACTGTAATATTTCTTTATTTCATCAGGTAGAATAAAAGATATTATATTTTGTACAAATTTTCCTAAATAGAATTGATACTTTATAATATGTATATTGCTAAAATTGGCATTGGGAGTGAATACTGGTGTGTGGTTAAGTAATACCTCTGGTGTGTGGTTAAGTAATACCTAGTTGTTATTACTATAATAAAATACTATAATAATAATGTGTGAAGATAAATAAAATCCAATTTCATTGATGTTGGTTGAAAACTGATTGACATGTACAGGATGGTGGGATGACAGGCTTTCTTTTAAATATTATGATTTGGTATTAACCTCTACTAATTCACGTGATTCATTGATTAGGAGTTATTACTGTGTAGATTGGCAAGGTGTGATGACTCTATTTACTGAGCCAATAATTATTAACAAATTATTACTTGTAAAATACCACCTTGCCAGGACTTTTTACTTGTTTATTATGATTACTGAATGCATGTTACTGATTCATTATTACTATACGACTTTACTATTTCTACATCAATTTATTATCACTATATGAATTTACTATTACTATTATTGTTCTTTTATACTGTTACTATCACTAATGATATTGTTACTGAATCACTTATTCTAATATTGATTTAGTGATACTATTATTAGTTATCGATTCATTGTCACCAATATTGTTACTTAGGTTGCCACTGATTCACTGTTACTATTACTCTTATTGAAACATAATACTGTTTACTGATTCGTTGTACTGGTTTATCGTATTGGATATGATATACTGGATACATTGAGCATGCGATTAATATAGTGAAAAGATACTGATATAAAATGGTTGGATATGGTATATACTCTTGCATATAGCTTTATTGCATTGATGTGATATTGATAGTTTTATCGAGGTTTTGGTTTTACCGATTCATATGATTTCCTTACTATTTACTGCTAAGATGATTATTTTTATTGATTCAACACCTGTTCTAGTTTATTGATTTCTACATTATATTACTTTATTGGCTTTCATACTGTAGTGCTTTACTGTCTACAGACTTACTACTATTACATGTGAGTTTTACTTTTTTTTGCACTAATTCATGATCATTAATTGCCACTATTATGAATTGATTGATAATATGCATATGATTTCTTTATCATGCTTTGAATTCAATTATAGGATTTAGTGACCTGTTGGGCTATTGAGCTCAATATATATGGTTTAAATGATTTCAGTTTAGGGTAGGGGATTAGGAGGGAGAGATTGACCAGGATTCCTCTGGTTCCTTTTCTTTTTATTTTAGTTTCTCTTTTGTACTCAAGATTTGGGTAGATATGATGCAATTTATTGATTCTTGTATAGTGTATATGATTTTTGATGTAATGAATACATATAGATTGATGTTTTGATCAATAGTGTTACTTATGCTGATATTTATATTGATAAAAAGGAATATATAGCTCTGATGGTTATTAATTAAAAGAAAAAAAGAATAATTCTTCCAATTTAAATTCTAGGGCATCACATCTGGTCCCTTGACATTTTCCTTTATAGATTTTTCACATAAAACTTTGGTGTTCCTAACAACCGTCTTTAATCTGTGCATGTTGGATCTTCATACAAAACTAAGATATTAATCACTCTCTCTAGTGAATCTTTCAGAATACAACAATTATATATATATGAAATTATGAAATTATTATTTAACCTCTTTCTTGGAGGGAGATAGCTTTTCTTTTCCTCTAATTTAATGCCATGATCTTCATGCCATTTAATCCCTAAAATTTTTCGGTTGCCCTCAGCCTAGGCGAGTTTACATACCCAGCACACACAATATATAGATGTTACTACCATAAACCGCTAAATAGCAGTATCTGCTTGCTTGAGGGAACCAACCAAAAGGGCTACAATCACTCCAGCTTTAGTGACTTCCTCTATTCTAATTATCTTACTTGTTAAAGTCCTTATTACAGCTTTAACTTATCCTATTCTTCCGTTTCACAACATTAACTTCTGGTTGGTCTTAATGATTAAAATTTAGATAACTATTTGAATTTCTAGTGAAATTTTCTTCAAAGATTAAGGTTTCATTTGGGGCAGCTTTTTTGCTGCTTTCTAAAACAGTTTTTTAGTATAAAAATTTCTTAAATTAAAATTTCTGAACTTGAAATCTACCTAAAAAGATGTAACAAAGCTGTCTCAAATGAAACCTAAATTTTCTATTTTTTTTGTCAGAACTTTAGTTGAAAATAGAGAGTTTTGTCTAAAACTCTATACATTAATTGAACTAAAATATTAATTAGTTTTGCAGATAAAAGTGGATTGAAGTAACCTAAAATTATGATTTATAGAAATCTTAATGGGAGAGGATGAATATCTTGGCATGGCGGTGGAACATGTAAGAATACTCAATATGCACCCTTAATGATATCAATAATTAAAACTTAGGGGCTATTTGGGATAATTTTCTAGCTACTTTGTTTTTCAAGAAGCAATTACAAATTCATTTGAGTATTGCTTTCTTGTTGCTTTCTCAGTGCTTTTTCAAAAAAATTTATGGTGGAAAGCGACTTTCTTCTACCATAGTAATGAAGTTGTCTTTTCACTAGCAACTTCACAACTAACTTTATAAAATGCAACATCCATCCCAAAAAGACCCTAAGCATGCATTATAGTAAGAATTGAGAAGTCATTAGAAAATTTATTTAAACAAAGAGAAATTTTGATGTAATTTTAATATCTTAAAATATCTAAATATTCAATTTAGAAATTTTTGCAACTGACTCGGGGACCATCCATTTTTTTTTGGTAAACATATAATCTAAATGAACATCTTGATTAGACGAGCAAAAGGATACAAAGAACACTTTTAATCCCAATACAGATAGTTTAAGGGACCAAATAACCTTAAACTATATATTACACTATTTTGAAAACCAGACCGGACCGGCCGGTTCAACCTTTAACCGTGAACCGGTCAAGTAACTGGTCCGATCCAGCTTACAAAATCGACTCAGCATTGAACCGGATCAATTCGAATTGAACCGGCAATTCAACCGATGAACTGCTAAACTAGTCCGGGTTGGAAAGAACTGACCAATTTATAAAAAAAATATTTTTGTTTTAATTAAATTTTAAACAATATATTTTTGTCTATTAAATTCTTTTAACTTTTTAAAATATTTTTACAAAATATGATGATTAATTACGCTATAACATATGCAAGTTATTTCAAATATCTCACATAATTTGTTTAGTAAAAAATGTGTACTTCACACTTTATAAAGGGTTAAAGGTAACAACCACAAACTACTCTTATGATGTGGGACTAAAAACGTTGCATATATAGTTTAGAATGTGAATTTGGATTAGTTGGGCTTCAAATTTGGGCTTAGTTAGGTTACAAATTTGGGCAATATGAATTATAAATTTGCTATAATATATATTATAAGAATTAATAATATAAATTTTTTATATTATAAATTTATATATTATATTAAATATTATTATTATAAATATATTTAATTATAAATATATAAATATATTATTATTAAATGATATTTATATTTATAATTTTTTATTTTATATATTTCAAATTTTATAAATATTATTACATGCTCATAGATTTAATTATTTATATTATATTAATGATCATAATATTAAAAATTTATATATTATATTAAATATTATTCTTATAAATATAAATATATTATTCTTAAATGATATTTATATTTATAAAATTTTATTATATATTTTTAAAATTTTATAAATATTATTAAATACTCATATATTTATATTATATTATGTTAATTTTATTAATTTTTAATAATATTATTATTTATTATGTCATCCGGTTCGACCCCGATTCGACCAGTTCGTTGTCCGGTCTGACTTTCACAATCTTGATATATTGTGATATGCATATAGTTTGGAATAAGTATCTTGATGAGATAAAATAATGAGTTTAAGATCACTCAATTTCAATATACCAAATCTATTAAAATATTAAGAAAATGATCAAGGAGATCAACTTCAATTGTTTGATAGAGTATTATATTTCCTCTTAAAAATGGTTACAATTACTGCTCTAGAAATGTACAAGTAGGTTATGTTTCTATACTTCCAAGGAGTTTTGAAAAAGGGTTTGATTGAGAGAATTTTTTGACTTGAAAACTTTAAAGCTCTAACCATCCACACCCAACTACTGATGCTCTCTATCAATCAATACCAATTCCTATCATGGATCGATGCTAATGTACATTATTGACCAATGCTGACATCTGCCATTGATCAATGCCAACACTCTTTATGAACCTATGCCAAATGCCTACCAACGGCCATTGTTAAGGCCAACCAAAATATGATGCTCACCATAAGCCAATGTCTAATGCCCAACACTGTCCAACATCCAAAGTCACCCTTACCCAATCCCTTTTATTCATCGATGTTCAAGGTCTGGAGTCACCAAAATTTTGATATATGTTAATGACCAACATCCAAATGCTTCTTTTAAGGTCATTACTCTCCCTTCTTACAAGAAGAATGACTGAGCACATCACTAACATTAACCCAATACTTGATGTTTCCAATCAACCATCATTTGATGCCTACTAATGCTAAACATCTTTCAGTTATTGATATCTAATTCCTACCTTCTTGTTCATCAATCTCCCATTATATGAGGAAACATCCTATCGTACCACCGTATGTTGCTCAACATCTGACATTCTCAATCTGTATCTCCTGAAATCTTCTAAAAGTCGACACATAATGTGTCATGCCCCAAAATCTAAAGCGAAAGAATTTCATTTCTTTTCTCTTTATTATATTTTTAACTCATTCTATTCATTTTACTTACAATTAGCAACAAATAATCCTTCACTCCAGATCAATTTGACAGCTATAACGGATTAATTATAGGAGTGTCGTAACACTACCAAGCATAGCGTTGAAGTGCTCCAGCTCAAAGAGAAATTCTAAATTTCATTTTAAAATAATTTTTTATATTTGGGTTATTATAATTTACCCATCTTGGAAAAATATTGCCCTTACCATTTTCATATCAGTTTGGGAGGGGGAGAGAGAGAGAGAGAGAGCACTTAAAATAAAATAAAATCTATAATGTGTTGAATCAAAGTTGATTTGAAAATAAAAAGTCCATGTCGGATATAATTCAAGTATGAAATCATAAAAAAACTCAATGTATAAGAATATAATAAATAATACCAATCACATCTTCAGGCACTTCAAGGACCTCCTTCACTTACACTAACTATCTACTTTTAATCTGAGCATATCCCTGACCATGTCCAGGTAATGGGTATTATGCCATTTAGTGCCCATAATCACTATATTTAAAATATTATCTTTTCACCATATAGCAAGGTCCCACATCTCTCCTCCCACACCAAATGCATTATAGTGTGACCTGTGCTCTGATAATCTAACAAGCCCTTTTCTTTTTAATCCCCCCTCTTTTCATATAGCTCTGCCTAGACTATTTTGTCAATTTACCACTCACCATCTAAGCGATCATATCAGCAAATTTTTCCATATTCTCAAATGCCACTAAAAAGGCTTTAGTATCAAATTCAGACTTCTTTTCTTTTGGGTCCATTTACCTGATCAAGAAATAACTCTTAATCCAAAACAAATCCTTCAAATAAAATAAATAAATATAAAATAAATTCTTCAAAATAGAACAAATTTATAAATTAATTTAATTAATAATTAATGCAATTATTAATGCAGCTCTGGTTACAAGCAAATTCTTCCGCTGACCATTGCTCAAATACTACTTTATCACGCCTCAAGATCTTAGTGGAAGAATTTTATTTTTTTTCTCTTTATTATCTGTTTAACTTATTTTATTTATTTTTCTTATAGCTCTAATATTCATTCATTCTAGATAAATTTGACATCAAAAGCTAATTAATTATAGAAAAATAAATAAATACTAAGAAAAATATAATTACATTGTTACTATCGATATTTACAACTTGCTATAAAATTCAAAGTCCAAAAAACATATATTTAATAGCCACTATTGGCTACAAAAGAATACATATAAATTAGAGAACTTAAAATAAAACCAAAATAACATCACCACTAAGCCTCAATTTATAGGCTCCTTACCTTGACCTAAAATTATATAAAACTGCGTAATGAGCTTACAAAGCCTAGCAAGTAACCAAAACTCACCACTATTTTCAATGCATGGAGAAAAAATTAATATGTATGCTCTAGTTCTAGTCAATATCAATCAATAAGTAGTAAAAATTAATATGATCAGTAAAACAAGAGTATTTCACAGAGAAAAAGGTGTTTATCAATCTATAAAAAAAATAATAAAAGTCTATAAATCTATAACATGGGTGTAGTAAAACAAACATCAATTATCTATCAATTTCATATTAATGGTTCTACTATATGTTTCTATCAATCACTATGCTATATATAATTGTCTATCAATATATTAATTAATCAATCTATTAATTAGTTCAATGCATTATCATATAAAGATAATCATAAATATAAATATAAAGAGTGGGGTGAGACATGCATCTTTAATGTGATATTTTTATCCTTTCATCCCAATTGTCACCCAGTTGGTCATAAGCCTTTAATTTAAATCCCAACTATTGATCAATTGGTCATCGATCTTTATCTTACTATCTATATTCATTATCTTAAGACAATTTATATGTGACTTTCAATAATCATTAAAGAGTCGTCACCCTTTACCCTTAAGCGTAACTCGGTCAATCAATTACAGGTTATAACTAGGATTAAACTACAAACATTTTCTTTGAAGAAAAGCCATTTGGCCCATCCTCTTATATGGGGTATTATGTTTTAACAGTTAACTTGCATTAATTATATTGTTAATAGTAAGTCTTCCTTGTTTACATGCAAATACTTCATTTATTTCATATCACTTATATCAATATCTCATTTATGAATGAAATGCAACATAAAATGCTTATATCAATAAAATACAAGAAATCTGTATATTAATCTGTAACTTCAAAAAAATTATAATTTTTATTTTACTTAGTGAAATTCAATAATTTTACAGTCAAAATATTCATAAAGTTTGTATATATTATATATAAAAAGTTACATTATAAAGTATGGTAAATCAGAAAAGAATATATTTTAATCAATTTAGGAGTGATTAATTTCATCAAACTCAATTATTGAAAATCAGAGTGAGATTCAGGTCACATATAACAATCAGAAAATTTTTTCTAATTGAAGCAATAGAAAAAAATAACTAAAATTAGCTTTCTCTCTCTCTCTCTCTCTCTCTCCCCCTCTATGATAACCCAAAAATATGAAATGTTTTAGAAAAATATAGAACTATTGTTTGAACTACAGGCCACTAACAAAATTATATATATTCCACTCAAGGTAGGTGACTCTAATCATATCTTTGTTTTAAAATATTTTAATTTTGACCACTGGATTCTTCTTAAAATAAATTTTTATATTTTTCTCTGTTCTATTAAACTTCTATCGTGTAACTTTTTATAAATTATTGCATTGAATATTCTTAATATTTTGAGTATAATATTATTTTTGAATTTTATTGGGTAGAATGAAAGATATTATATTTTGTATGAATTTCCTTAAATAGAATTTGACAGTCTATTATAAGCATATTGCTAAAATAACTATTGGAAATGAATACTAGTGTTTGGTTGAGTAATAACTAGTCACTATTGCTATTATAAAATTATAAAAATAATATGTGTGGGAATAAGTAAGGACTGGTTATTCACAGATGTTGGCTGGAGACTGACTGGCATATACAGGATAGGCTGATGAATTTTTCTTTAAATATTATGATTTGGTGTTATCCTCTATTGATTCACGTGATTTCCTAATTGAGAGTTATAAGGAGATGGTTATTGTATTTACTGGCAAAGAGGGAAGACTTTATTAAGCCAATGGTTACTGATTACTAATGCTGAAAAATACCATTTTATCTAGGGCTTTTACTTGTTTAGTGTGATTATTAAAATGCATGCTACAGATTCACTATTGCTATATGATCTTACAATTATTGTACTAATGTACTATTACCATTATTGTTAATGTTATTATTACTATACACTTTACTATTATTATTTCTAATAAAAGTACTATTGATACAGTTTTGATTTACTATTATTGATTCATTAGATTACTGCTATTATTGATTAATTGTTTACTGATTCATTGATATAAAAACATGTGATATATATGTTAAACATATTAAGATTCTGAACTTTTATAGATATAAACTAATATGCAGAGGTTGTGATACATTATTACTGTGTCTTTTATACAATTTTCCCTGCAATGATACGCTTTCCTTACTGATTGAATAGTATTACTGAGATATGATTTATAAACGTATTATGATTGAACACCGTTCTAATTTTATTGATTTAAAGATTTTACTATTTATGCATTATACTATTTTACTAGCTTCTACACTGTACTATCTTACTGGTTTACCGACTTTACTATTATTGTATGTGATTTTTTATTATTTATGTACTAATTCATGATCATGTGAATACTACTGCTATGAATTGACAAATGACAGCATATTATTTCTTTATCATGCTTTAAATTTAAGTGTAGAATTTAATAACCTATTGGACTTTTGAGCTTATTATATGTGGTTTAAATAATTTCATGTTAGGGTAGATGCTCAAGATGGAGAGATTGATTAGGATTTCTCAATTCAGTTTCTTATGTTTAATTATTCTTTTATACTCAGGATTCGGATAGAAATGATATAATTATAAGATTCTTGAGTAGTATATATGATTTTGGGTGTAATGCATACTGATGTATATTAATATTTGATCAATTGCTTTATTTATGTTGATATTTATACAGATAGAAGAAATTAGGTTACTCTAATTATTGTATATTAAAATATAAAAGGATAATTCATTCAAATTTGATTCTAGGCGTCACAAGAATGGTATCAAAGTAACATTATTAGAAGAATTGATTGTTACCACAGCTGTAAAAATTGATTGTGAGTGGGGTAAACTAAAGTGTATTACTTTGCATACATAATTGATTATATGTGTGAATTATTTAGATTAAATAAAATTATGTAAGTAAACATTTAAAATGAATCTTTGAGAGCCAAATATACCTAATGAGTAACATAATGCAGCTCCAGTACCATCAGACAGTGTTATGTACTTAGCCGTTGTTATAACATCGATGATGGGGGATGCACAGAGTAAGTAAGTTGGAAGTAAGGAGGAAGAGAGGAATAAGCATTTGCAGACATTCCATAAGCTGAAGCCTTTATTATTAAAAGGAGTTGTAGGACCCCAGTCTAAGAAAAATTGGTTACAGAGGATAAAAAAGATCTTCGATAGTATGCAATTTTTATAGAATAAGAAGGTACCATTAGTTGTGTTCCTATTTAAAGGAGGTAGAGAGATGGTGGGTTGGATAGCAGAGAGAAGTTCCAAGAAAAGACAAATGGTGAGATCACTTAGGATGAGTTCACTACAATATTCAGGATATGATATGTACCATATTCAGCTCGAAGACAGATACAAGAAGCATTTATCAAGTTGGAGTAGGGACACAAGACAATGATGTAGTATGAGTCTGAGTTTACTATATTGGATAGATATGCTCCTCACTTGATCCCCACCATTGAAGAAAAATATTATAGATTTATATGGGGTTGAATCGAGAGCTAAGACATACATCAGTGCCTCTATGGATTCAAGAGTTTTTTGAGTTGGTAGAGTAGGCACAGAGATTGGTTTGGCAGTACAAACATTTAGGCATAATGAGAGATCTAGATATAATATCAATAGGAGGAGGAGGAGTAGAGATGAGACAAGAAGGGATAAAGACAGAGACGGTGATAAGAAAAGTTGCTATAGTGATTCAAGGGGATCTTGATTGATAACATCTACCGACAATTATGGCAAGTGTATTCATTATGGATGAAGACATTTAAGTCAGTGCTACCTATTAATAAGGTGATGTTTTCACTGTGGACAACAAGGACACAAGATAGTAGATTATCCTCACAGGGGATTTGGAGGAAGAATTGATTCTAATACAGGATTGTCCAAAAAGATTGAAGAATAAAGGATTGCGAGTCAAGAGCTTATAATGAAAGATTAACCAATAGGACTAATGATAGAGTCGTCAGTGGTAATCAGAGGGAGACTGTTACCCATGATCGACTGTACCTACTCCAGTGATGCCATGTGTGTATAACTTATAGTATCTAAAAAAGCAAAAACGACCTAAAACTTCTACTAGTAAGAATTTGATTTGAATGATTGCATGATATAGCATAACATGCATAAGTGGATAACATATGATATAATGAATTACATGATCATATAAAGGAAAATGATTATTGATTTGACGTGAATTCTTTAATGTGTTTTTATTTCATTTGAGATTTAAAATTTTGATCATACATATTTGATTTATACTAGTTTTGTGCCCAAATCCTTAAGGAAAATATCAAGGAAGATATTTTTTTAAGGTGGGTAGATTATAATAACCTGAAAATACAAAATGTGTTTATATATATATATATATATATATATATATATATATTTAAACTATAGTGCAACGATGCTGAGCTTGTGAGCACCGAGGCGCTAGGCTTGTAAGTGTAGCAGGGCTAGGAAATACAATCGTAACATTTAAGTCTCTATAATATTATATTTTGTATGAATTTTATTAAATAGAAATTGATAGTTCATTGTAAGCATATTGCTAAAATAGGCATTAGGAATGAATAGTAGTGTGTGGTTGAGTAATAGATGGTCATTATTTCTATTATAATTCTGTGAGAATAATGTGTGTGAGAACAAGTAAGGACTGGTTATTTACTAAGATTGACTGGAGAATAACCAACCTGTATAGGATGGTGGGATGAAAGACTTTCCTTTAAATATTATTGTTTGGGGTTATCCTCTACTAATTCGCATGAGATTCACTGATTAGGAGTTATAAGAAGATGATTATCGTGCTAACGGGCAAAGAGTGATGACTTTAATTACTAAGCCAACAATTACTGATTACTACTATTGATACTGAAAAAATATTACTTTAGTCAAGACTTACTTGTTTAGCATAATTACTAAAATACATGCTACTGATTCACTATTATTGTATGGTCTTACTGTTACTATACTAATGTGCTATTACCATTGATGTTACTATTATTATTACTGTACGGCCTTACTATTACTGTTATAGAAAACACTGATACTGATATAATTTTTATTTTCTTTTACTGATTCATTGGTACTACTACTGTTATTGATTCATTATTTACTAATTCACTGATATAAAATCATATGATATATATGCTGAACAAATGTAATATACTGAATTATTACTGATATAGACTAATATTCGAGCATGTGATATATTGTTCTTGTTACTTTTATATAAATTTCCCTGCATTGATGTGCTTTCCTTGCTGATTGAATAGTATTACTAAGATATAATATGTCACCGCTTTATGATTGAACGCCGTGCTGATTTCACTAATTTATAGACTTTGTTGTTTATGTAGTGTGCTATTTTACTGTCTTATGCACCGTACTATCTTACGACTTTATTGTTATTATATATATTTTTTATTATTTATACACTAATTCATGATTATATGAATGCCACTGCTATAAATTGACTGATGATATGCATATTATTATTTTATCGTACTTTGAATTCAATTGTAGAATTTAGTGATCTTATATAATTTTAGATCAGGGTAGAGGATCAGGAGGGAGAGATTGATCATTATTCCTCGGGTTCAGTATTTTTTGTTTAGTTATTCTTTTGTACTCAATTTTGGATAGACATGATATGGTTGTAGGTTTCCTGAGTAGTATATATAATTTTGGGAGTAATAAATATAGATGTATATTAATGTTTGATCAATAGCCTTATTTTTGCTAATATTTATACTGATAAAATAAATTAGGTAGCTCTAGTTGTTGTATACTAAAAGATAAATGAAATTTTCTTCCAAATTAGATTATGGGGTGTCACACCTCTCTCCCTCTCCCTCTCTTCTTCCATGGCAAGCCAAGAGAATGTGGGTGAGGTGGCGGGGCTGAAGAGCTTTTAGAGCTTTGGATTTGATTGAAATATAAATAAAAACATTGTTAGTGATTTAGCGTCCCAACACTCTAACCCAGCGCTGCATGTTCAATTCAAAATTACTGTAGAACATAGGCTTCAATGCCACGACGATGATTTATGGTGCCGCTGTGCTCTTAAGCCTAGCCCTGCAATGCTAGCAAGCACAACGTCGATGCTCTCCAGTTCAAACAGAAATTTAAATTTTCATTTAAAAATATTTGTGTTGTTATATGATGTCTATAAACTATCGACATATGATACTCTTCTTTCGAATCAAACGTTATCCTCTTTTATGTAGAGAGTAGTTATGACGTCCACCTATCATAGTTTATGTTTATTATATTGAATTAATGCCTCGTATAGTTATGGAAAATGCATAATTTATAATATATAACTCACACTAATTGAATAATTTCAATTAGGCTAGGACTCCTAATATTTTTCAGAGAATGTCAAAACCTCATCGTAGAGATTATGAACATCAAACTTCTTTTCTTAGAACTAATCAATCCAATAATGACAACTTATCTAAATTTAGAGAAAAATTAGAGCCACGTTATAGAAATTATAAATTTCAAACGCCTCTCCTCATTTCTAATTAGTTCAATGAGAAAAGTTAGCCCATTTTTTGAGAAAGATTGTAACATTATTGTAGAGATTTTTATTAATATCAGACACCTCTCTCCAAATTTAATAAATCCACTAAATGCAAAACAACCCCTTTTATATGAAAATTAGAACCTCATTGCAAGTATTATTAGAGTATGTTTGGGATAGCTACAATTATTTATAAAACTTGATTTTGAAATTGCTGTGGGTAAAATAACTTAACTATTCTGACTGTAAAATACATATTTTCATCATAAAAATTTTTGAAAAATAATAAGAAAGCAACAAGAAAATAGTAGCCAAACAAAATTATGATTGCTGTCAAAAAAATAAAATAGTGAGAAAGCTATCCGAAACAAACCTTATAGGCTTCGTTTGGGATGATTTTTTTACTACTTTTAAAGCAGTTTTCTAGTATAAATATTTTAATTTTTGTATTAAAAAGCTACTTTTAGAAGCAATAAGAAAGTCATCCCAAACGAAGCCTTAATCTCAATTGTCGCTCATAGTTATGGCTCAAGTATATATTTTTTACTATTTAAGAGGAAAATTATGGCCTAAGAATGAAAATTTTGATACCTCATAAAATGTTTGTAGAAACTTTATAGGAATTGGGAGATAAGGGAGAGAAAATATAAACTGAATTTTTATAAGATTTTTCAAGACTTAATGGCCAATTTTAATTATTCTTTTTTAAAAGGGCAATCCTTAACTACATAATAAAAATCGGGAGCATGCGTGGGCTAGGTTCCATACATTGCCACTTACCATACCGCTGGATGGTTCCTGGGCCGATCTGTCCTTGTTAGAGACCATTTTTGGTGTCGGATATGCTTATTTCAAAATTTTTTTTTTTTTTTAAATTAAGGGTGCTGCTAGATTCTAGTAAGGTGACTTTTGAGACAAATTTTTTAAAAAATTTATGCTAAAAATTGTTGTTGAAAAACAGTAAGAAAATTATCCTAATAGAAGCCTATGATATTTTTTTTGCTGCTTTCTAAAGTAATTTTTTAGTATAAAAACTTATTGAATTAGAAATTTTTATATTAGAAAACTACTTTAAAAATAATAAAAAAATGATTCCAAATATAGCCTAAGTTTAAATAAAACTCGGCATAACACTTTACAATTCAACCAGAAGCAATGTAAAAAGAAGCGAGTTAAAAAATAAAAAACGAAACAAAGCTTAAAATGAAAAAAAAAACTAATAGGAGATCAGGTATGCGGCCGAGTGGTCGATGGAACACGTTCCTCTCATCTCACCCGGGCTCGAATCTCCTAACTGTCCAAAAAAAAAGGACTAAAAGAGATAAAGCACTCTTTTTTTTTTTTTTTTTTTTTTTTTTTTTGAGAATGAGCAAGGTCTTGTGGGTTCTTTGAAAAATTTGGTGTTTCAAACCTAATTTTGGCACTTTTAATCCAAATACAAATTCTGAAAGCAATTTTGAGCAACTTGAGAGAAATTTGGGGCAAATGTTTTAAAAAACATTTCTTAAGATAGAGTTGAGGGAAAAACTACTTGCTTTACAAGTTAGTGTTTGTGGCTACAATTTATCTTACATTGTGATTTTTTATTTCAACAAATATGTCATGAGAAAAAATTCATCAGACAAAACTTGAATCTTGAGCACATTTTTAGATCATGAAGCATATGAATCTTCAAATTAGAAATTTATATGAAAGTGACCATTTGAACTGCTTTAGTAAGTCTAAGTAGAAATTAATAAGGGTATCATAGAGACAACTCTAGTTATTCAAAGAATATTTTGGTTTGAAGAACACGTTGATTTGATTCAAAATGAATCTTAATCAAGTACTTAAATTTATAATAAAAAAAACTTCATAAGACTATTTATGAGATAAACCGACCTCTAAACTTCTCGTTCTTAGAGCAAATGAGTATATCTTGTAGATGAATCAGATGACCTTAATTTCATCTATTTCTAAATACTTAAAGCATTGATTTTTTTACAAATATTAGAGATCAAATTTGATTATCTGATGGTGTGCCTGATAAAAAAAGAGAAATTTACATACATACCACTTTATAACAACCTATTTACATAGCTAACACCTAAAACTTTAATATTACATGCATACCACCCTATATTATTTTAATATCAAATATATCACTTATATTTCTTTCCTACCACTCATATTTTCATTTCTATTACTCATATTTGATATGAAAATGAACTAAGGATGGTATGTATGTAATATTAAAGTTTCAGATGTTAAATATGTAAATAGAGTAGTATAAAGTGATATGTATTTAAATCTCCCAAAAAAACCATGCTGACCTTACTAGAACTTATACCAGTATTATGCTTTTAGAATTTCGAGGAGATTATAGAGAGACTTTGGTGGAGAGAATTCTAGGTCTTCAAGAATTATATAGCTTTGACAATTAGCGTGTAATGCCCGGCCTCCATTGTCAACTAAAGCCGCTGCTCGTTGCCGACCAATGCCCAAAGCTTACCATTAGCCAAGTTACAAGCTCGATACCCACCATTGACAAGCAGTTATGCTCTACCAATGGCAGATGTTTGTCATCCATCAAAGTAGGACATTTGTCCTATTGGCGGATCCCCATTGTACCAAGGGTGGGCATTTGCCCACCCTCAAAAATTTTTTTTAAAATATTTGGAGGAGATATTTTGAAATATTTTGGATATTTTGTCCCCCTCAAAAATTATTTTTGTCCTAATTTTATCAATCTTAAGCGTCTTTGTCCATCCCCTACAAATTTTTTTTTTTTGCCCACCCTGAAAAAAGAAGCTGGATCCGCCCCTGTTTGTCCTCCATTGATATCCGATGTTCTCATTCATTGATGTTCAACACCTACCTTTTTAGCTATTAGTATCCCCTTTGATAAGAAGAATGACTGAATTAATCATCAAACATCTCATGACACTTAAAATTCCTAATAAACAATTGCCCAATGTTTCCCTTTGACTAATACCAGAGGTTTATCAACTACTAACATTTTAAACTAATATTTTCAATCATCTTGTCTCCTCTCCTATATGAAGTAACCGACATTAGTACTCTACATCATTTGATGATAACTCTAACTGTTCAATGATTCTCCTACAATGAAAGTTGAATAAACTCCTACAGATATTCCAACACTCAATAAAAATAATTCAACTGCCACTTCTAAGTCTGATATGTATATATTTTTTTTGATAGATGTTATGCCTATGTGATGAAGCCATTTTTTAGGTATTTTAAGAAGAGTGCGATATATATATTTATTAATAATTCATAGATTATATTTTTCTTAAGATAAATTTAATACTTTTGAAATTAATCCTTATTAAAATATTCTGATTTAATATGTATTCATATTATTATTTTGAACTCAATTTCTCTCAATTTGAAGCCTAATCAGAGATTTTGAGAATAGTTTTTAACAAATTAAGAGATTTTTGGGCAATTTCCTTTTATATATAAATGTATGTATATATAACAACATGCCAATTTTATTTAAGGGTAAATTATGATTGAGAAAAAATTATTAGATTCAACACTCTAAAGGTAGATCTAAAAAATGGTCGTGCCTTAGGGTGTCAAAATCTAACAAGGCCCGAAATCCGATCAAAAAAATTTCGGATTCGGGTCTACCTGTTTACCATACGGGTTGGGCTCAGGTTTGAGTTTTCGATTCGTTTGCGAAATCGGGTCGGGTTTGAGTTGACCCGGCAATGCTAAATGATTAACCTGGTTTGACCCCGGGAAATCCGAAGAGATGCGTCTGTCCTCCATCACTTCGTCCCCACCATCACGTTAGTCACCACCCAGTCGCGTCAGTCAGTCGTCGTCCGGTCCTGACACCCAGTCGTAGGCATCTAGCCGTCTAGGACTAGTCCAACAAGTCTAAAGAGATGCCAACCGAGTCACAACGCCGGTCCGTTCACGAGACCGCGCCTAGTCCAACGGGTGAGCGTGTTCGAAGAGATGCCGAGTTGCTGACCGCATCGGTCTGTTCGCCATCCAGTCATGAGACCTCGTACTTTCGCTATCCGGTCACGAGACAGTCTAATCCGTCATGCACTCGCCCGTGAATCAAACAGGTTTGCGGGTCGTGTCGGGTCAACCTAGTAACCCGCAAGGGTTGGGTCGGGGTTGAAATACTTGACTTGTTTGCAAAAACGGGTCGGTTCGGGTTGACCCATTTAGACCCTGATTAACTCAGGTTCGACCCGAACCCAACTCGTCGACCCGTTCTGACACCCCTATCATGCCTTATAATTTTCTGTGAAATTGAAACTTTACATCTCAAAAATTTGAAGTATTGATTAGTTTTCGTACTCATAAATTTTCATCTTTGAAAATAGGATGAATTGATATCAAAATTCAGGAGGCAAGGATATGGACCTTGAAAAAGTTTCTAGATCTCAAAGCGTCCAAATATTTAAATTAGAAACTTCTGAAAAAGACATAGGGACAATTTGTGCTCCATTTTCAACAGTTCTAAAGCTGAAATATGTATCTCAATAAGACAAATTTAGTGATGCCAAGAAGAGTTTGATAAGATTCATAAATATAACTAAAAACTTCATAAGATCATTAACATGATCCAATGAATTTTAAATTTCACAATCTTATAGTCAAATGTGCTATCTCGATAAGACGGATCTAATGAGTTCAAAATCAATTAATTTAGATAATATTAATGTGCTATTATTTAAAAAAATATATTATATGATCAAAGAGAGCCACTAATAGTTCAATAGAGTGGCTAGATTTCTAATATAAATTAATTAGATAAGCAACATATAAATAGATTGTGTTTTTATATATTTAGCTATTTTCCTAGAGGATTTTCATGGGCATAACTAAGCTTCGTTTGGGACGGCTTTTTGGCCGCTTCTTAAAGCAGCTTTTTAGCATAAAAAATTTAATTTTTGTACTAGAAAGCGACTTTAAAAAGCAGTAAGAAAGCCGTGGGGCTTCGTTTGGGATAGCTTTCTTACTATTTTCTAAAAAGGCTTTCTAGCATAAAAATTTCTATTTCGAGAAATTTTTGTATTAAAAAATAATTTTAGAAAGCAGCAAAAAAGCTGTCACAAGCAATAATGGAGATATCCATATTTGATTAAAAATACAAAATTAGATAACTTTTTTTTTTAGAAAAACTCTTTATCATATATCTTTTTCATTATAATTATTATTTTTTATGCATAAAAATATCATGAGTTTCTATTATATGAAAAAATTTATTTCTATATCCTAATCAAAAATTGATCAATCAATTATTTTAAATTTTAAGGGTCCGTATGGGAAGGCTAAAGCTTTTTGTAATGTGGTTATAAAGCTGTTATGGAGAAATACTTCATTTGGAATAATTTTCTTACTGTTTTCTAAAGTAACTTTAAAGTACAAGAATTTTTTGAAAATAACAAAAAAAAAGTAGCCAAAAGCTATCTCAAATGAAGCCAAAGTAATTTTTTAAAAGTTGTTGTAGAAAGCAGTGAATTCCCAACACAAAAATTTATTAAAAAGCGACGAAAAACCAATGACCTATAGAAATTATGCATGTGGTCTAAAAATCAAAATAGTAAGAATACTATCTTGAATGAAGTCTAAGGCTTCGTTTGGGATGACTTTCTTATTGCTTTTTAAAGCAGCTTTCTAGTATAAAAATTTTAAGTTTTTAACTAAAAAGCTGCTTTAAGAAGTAACAAAAAAGCCGTCCCAAACGAAGCCTAAATTTATATTAAATTAATACAATAAAAATATTATACATATTTGCATATTCCACTTATTTCAAAATTAACATAAGAGTTTCTCATCATTTTTTTAAAGTATATATGAAGCAAGCAAGGGCATGGTGAGTCAAACAAACTCGTGAACCGGCTCGAACTCGACTTGATAAATAGCTCATGAGTCGAGCTCGATGCTCTACTGAGTCAACTTGAATCAACTCATTAGCACATGAGCCCACTCGTTTAAAATATATTAATAAAAAATACACTTAAAATATATTAACATTCATGATTTTAATGACAATAGTGTTAAAAATATTTAAAAATCATGTGTTGCGGACTCAAATATACGCGGCGATATATTTTAATTTTTCGTCTCAGCGTTGTACGTATATCCAGCACACAAACAGAATCGAAATAGTAACACCAGGATTTTTACGTGAAAAACCCTGGAAAGGGAAAAACCACGGGGCCACGCCTAGTTGAAAGAGTTCCACTAGTGTTGTTTAAAATACACGAGGCTGATTCGTCCTTTAAATTCAGGACGATCAAATTACAATGAGTATCAGTTACAAGGACAAGCAGAGTTCCGACGTCACTCGGGGTGTCGAGCAGAATTCCGGCGTCACTTGGAAAGAAGTCCGGCGTTACTCGGCGTCGGGTAGATTTCCGGCGTCGGGCAGAATTTCGACGTTGCACCCGTGTCGGCCAGAGCTCCGGCGCCCCTCGGGCGCCTGGTGGTGCTTCGGTGGTGTTGGCGGAGTTCCGGCGGAGTTCCGACGGTGTTCCGACGGTGGTCGAGGAGGAGTTATTCCCTCCTAGACTTCTCTTCTCTTCTTCTTCTCTTCCTTCTCTTCTTCTCTTCTTGGCTTTGGTCCCTTTTTAAGAGAAATGAGGGGCTATTTATAGTTTTTCTGGAGTGGCATAGCCCGTAAATATGTGAGGGATCAGGGGCAAATACGGAGTGATCCGGATGAACGGTTGATATTGAATCCCTTGATCATGAACCGTTTATCGAGGATTTGAAGGTCTTAATGATATCAGAATTCTACGATCTTGGGCTCGTTGGATTCGTCTCATCGAGACGCTCGATTCGACTATAAGCTCATCAAAATCGAAGACCGTTTGGTAACTCAAATAGCTGTTTGATGCTTCCAACAGCGCTTCGGGTACTTGATTTGGACTCACTTGGGCTCAGATTGAGTCGAATTTGGTGTCGTTGGATTCGTATTTCTGAGACGCTCAGTTCGACTATAAGTTTGCTGAAATCGGAGTTTAAATGGTCTCCGAAATAATTTTTGAAGTTTCCAACTTGAGTTTTTCCTCGAGATTCGTGCCCGATCAAGATGATTTTTTGGCGATGTATCAGTTGCCCCCCTATTTTCGGACGTCGAAGCTCCACGAGTCCGAAAATACTTGTTCCGGTATTTTACATTGGCTGAATCGCAAAAAATTGCGTTCCAAAAATTAAATGTTTGCTCGAACCCAACCATAGAGGCCCCGTTGAGCTCCGAAAGTGTCAAATTGAGTCCGGAACGTCGAAAAAACGTGTCTAGGGACCCTAAAAACGTCGAATTTGGACCGTCTGGGCCCAAAATCGGAGCCTGGGAACGCGTAGGCGGCCGAACCGGCCGGCCCCTGCCTGCCGCCGCCGCCCGTGGCGGCGCCCGCGCTAACCGGCGCGTCCGCGCGCGGAACCGCGCCTGCGCGGTTAATTTATATATATATATATATATATATATTTAAAAAATGTGGGTCCCACATGGGATTAAAAAATCCGAAAAAATTTCAAAAATTTTTTTAAAAATTCCGAAAAATTCGAAATTTCTTCTAGAAGCCCTCTCCTCCAATTTTTAAATATTTTCCCCCTTTTTCTTCAATAACTCCCTCTCTTTTTATCCTATAAATACACCCCTTGGGGTAGGGGTCAAAATACTCCTTTCTTTCTCCTCTCCTGACCTTCTAGCTTTTGGCATTTTGAGGCTTTCCGCCGTTTTTAAGTTGGTGACTTTCCCTACTTGATTCGGCGCCCCTCCTTTGCACAGAAGTTAGCGGCTTTCCCCCTTCCTCCCTCCATTTTTCCTCCCTTTTTCTTCCTACTTCGGAGGCTTTCCGCAGTCTTTCGTAGGTGATTTTCCCTACTTAGATTTGCGCCCCTCTTTAGTAAAGGAAGCAAAATGGGTGATCCTGCCTCCTCAAAAATTCCTTCAGAAGACCGTCATGCGCAACGATCTGAAGTTCCAAAGAGGACCCAAAAGGCGCCGAAGGCTGACGATGTGATTTCTACCGTCACTGAAGACTCTTTCATCTCATTTAGGAAAAAATTCATTTTCCTAATGATTTGGTGATGAAGGTGCCGGCCAGAACTGATCGTGCCTGCTTCCCTCCCCCTGGATATGTGACGGTGTATGAATTTAGTCTGCGAGCGGGACTACGATTTCTCCTTCCTCCGAACTGATCGATATTCTGACGATTCGTGGGGTATGCTTGTCTCAATTTCCTACAGAGCAATGTCGATCGTGATGGGCATGATCGTACTTTTCAGAGACCGTGGAGTGGTACTTTCCTCAGAGTGCCTTTCTCGGATGGGGCGTCTTTTTAGCGATGCGCAGGGACGTATTTCATTCAGGTCCAAGTGGTTGGACATCCGCACTCGAGACCCCTTGAGAGGTTGGATCAGCAACTTCTTTTATGTGCAGAATGATTGGGGTCTTCAGGAGAAGTGGGGGAAGTTGAAAGAGCTACATGTCCCCCTTCACATCGGAGCAGAAGATTTGCTGAGGATACTCAAACTCCCTGATTTGGATGCTCTACACTACGAGGTGTGTTACTTGAGTAGATATGTAGATGAGGAGTACTTGTTCAAGATCGGATTATCTACTTAAGCAGGGAGATCACATGCTCAAATGTTGAAGAAGTCTGCTAGAGTTCCAGAAGTGGTCCCCCAAAAGAACCACTCCAAGCGACCAGGGAGCGAGGAAGAGGTTTGCAGGCAACGAGGAAGAAGAGGGCAGATGAAGTTTTGACAGTTGTTAGCAAAGATCCCCCGAGCTTCACATCCAAGTCATATATTCCAGAGGATGTGTTAAACTATCA
>CM034312.1:77778488-77857871 GCA_019925795.1 Dendrobium chrysotoxum | reverse complement strand
GGATGATATATATATAGATATGTATATAGATACAGATATGCATATATTTTGTTTGAGATTCTCTGCTAACGGTAATACTTTATTTTAAATTTGAAATGCGTCGTTCACAATTTGAGAGATTGAGGAGGTGAAATTTGAAATTTTAATTTTGAGTGACAGTTATTGTAACCGTTTTATTTTTTTAAAAAAATATGTCAAGGAATGAAAAATGTTAATAAAATATTTTTGTTGGCTTCTTGGAATAAAATAGATTATATAGTAAATTTATGTTAATAAAATTATAAAAATGAAAAATCTTAAATTAATTAGTACTTTTTTTAAAAATGATTTTACTTATTTTTTTATTTTTACCTTCTTAATAGAATTTGAAGTTAATAAGAATATTATTAATTTATACACTGGACATCAAGCTATAAAGTTTTCTAGTTATGGTGGAAGCTTCATGATTTATGAAAATTTAGTTTTTATTTCATGTCATTTGGGCTTCTAGAGAGGAAGTTATACTGGGTAGAACCTACGACTCCATATCTTGGCTAGTTGCTTGTAGCTGGAATTGGGATGGTTGACCACCACATCTTCCCAACCCTAAATTTCACTCGAAATAAAACTTTACCAAATATATCCTTACTCTCATAGGCACTTAAAAGAGCCACCCATCCACCAATTTTATCATATCAATGATCTATGCCCACACCCAACACCATCCCACTTGTATTAGGATTACCATAACAACTTGAAACAATTAGTCAAATCATTTCATTCTAAGAGTAGTTTGAGACATCATAACAATCATCAAACTCTTCTTATTAGCCAAGTGTTATAAAAATACTTATCCTTCATTGGATATGCAACCCAAAACTCCAATATATGAGAATTACTAAGCTAAAAAATAATATATACAAAATTTATTTTGCAAAGCACAATATAAAAAAACAATTAAAATTTTCCAATAGAGAATAAGAAAAAAATCATCAAAAGACAACTCAACATAGATTTTCTTGATTGATGAACACTTGAATCTTTATAATGAACTACTTCAAATTTAATTTTTAAATTTTTATATTATTCAAAATAAATCTTCAAAATGCATTACTCATTTTTCTTCCACAATTGTGCATCTGAATGTGCCACATTTTCTTCCTCTTCCTCCATGGATGATTCCAAGAAGGCTGATCAAAAGTGGAATGAAATGATTAAAGAGGCAACAAAGCAGGGCTTCCTAAAGGATACTAGGGAATGTTAGCAAATACTTGAGGATATGCTCAACTGGGACAAGCTTCTTCCTGGTAATTATTAAGACAGATCTTAGAATTGATAGCCATTTTTCCTTCTTGCTCTTACTTTAATTAGTTATCTGTGAAAGTCAGTGATGCTTATCAGATAATTTAGATCCAAATCTTTTGACCATTTACCTGAACACAAGTGGTGGCAACGACTAAGAGACTGTGATTTATTTAAGATTTTGTTTTAATTTATCCAAGTTGAAAGTTCCTTTGCTTCACATAGTTACTGGAAAGGGGCGTGAATTTGTTTGTTGGATGGAGGAATTTGATGATGATTATTGAATGGTTGAAATTTTGTTTCTTTTGTTTAGTGAAGATACTTATTTCACAGTGATTACATGCCATGATTATGTAAAATTCAACTATTGCAGGTTTTGCCATCAATGGACTCGGATGTTGTTTTGTGCAAATAGTGCAGTTGAGTGGAATTTGACATAGAATGGATACTGTGAAATTTTAGCTCTTTGGTTGCAGTTACACTTGTGTTCATTGAAAACATAGCAGTGAGCCTTAGAAGGTATATTTTAGTCATACTTGATCAATAACATAGATATCCAATATTCTCACAGCATTACCATCAAACTCACTATGATATTGGTGTGATATTGGAGTAATTTGGTTCTTGTGATATATGTATCTCCATCTTTAAGTATTAGGGGGCAGGAAAAAAGTTTATTAGAAACTCTTTAAACTTAGGTGCAATAACATAGTGAGTTAAAAATCTTTGTTTAAGCTAACACATCATCAAACACATAATTATTAAGCTCACAATTATGCTTAATCATATCATCGCACTTATGCTTAAACATGCAAGGAGTATAAGGTAGCGCTATTGTTGGAGTGGAGTTTGTGTATTTAAACGTGAAATTTTCCTTTTTTTCATTTTCTCATCAAACCAATATACATCATTCATTTACGCTTTCGTTAACTTTCATCAAGAATGAATGATTGGTTTGAGCATGTGGCTTAATATTAGATTTGATGAGATCTTGAGCAGCATTTACATATTAAATTGAATGGGGCTTAATATTAACTACTTCATTTAGAACTTTTAGGTAATATTTTATCAATAATCACCAACCATATTGAAATTAGATATTGCATAATATTCCTACTAGTTTTTTGTATTTATGGAATATCTTCCAAGTATATTTTGTTCATCTTAGACACATCATGTTCTTTAGTTAAAATTAATTTCATGGTTACATATCAAGAAATTCATAAAGCTTCACAATAGGCTTTGAGATTTGCCTCTAACATAGAAATGTTCGGCATTGAATTAGATTCAATAATTATTGAAATCTAATGTGTAATCTTATTTGCTATAGTTAAGAAAGAATTGGCAGATTCATGAGAGGTGATTGGAATTAGTTAGATAGCTGGATGAGTACATTATTGAATGAAGAAGTAGCAAGTAAGGGGTTGTTTTCATGGATGTGTTTGGGAGGAGAAGGAGGAGTCAAGCCTTGATGTGCATATGCTAAGTCAAAAGCAATGTTAGGTAGATGAATTGTTAGGGTGAATAGTAATAATGAGCTGAGCAATTGCTCAGGAATAAGAGAAGAAATGTAAATGATAGCTGGCAACATGGAAGCATGCAGGATGCGAGTTGGTCTTGCAGATCGAGTTACAATAGGATGGTTTTGGTAAATGAAAGATGTTCTCGAATACTTCAAGTTACTGTTGAAGGCAATCATGAAAAGGTGTTGGGAAAATGTTAGTTACCAAGCAAAGTTAAATGACAGACAAGGAGGTTGGGTATATACCAATAAAAGATAAATGACAGACAAGGAAGTTGGGTATATAGCTTTCCCTCATCTCAATCTTCAATTTGACATGAGTGAAATCCTCTTAAATGAGGGGCCCAACATTTGATGATTATATAAAAATATGAGATCAATCATTTTATTTTACTTTCCAAGTAGTTATTATTGCCGTAAAAAAGTATATCTTAAGCTCTCATTTCAGTTGCCAATTTTTCATGCAATGCATCTATCCATTCCTCATAAACTGAATTGCTCTTAAATATGATTTAATTATGTAAACAACAAGAAGAAAAATGATCAGATTTATGCCGAACAATTTATGCTGATCAAATTTAGGTCAGAATAATCAGATTATTCAACAAATTATTGATAAAAAACTATTTTATGCATAAAACCAAAAGATCAACCAACCATTCTACGTTCAAAAAGATGAGAGTGTAATATAAAATTGAAACTATCAACACTAAAATTGATTTTTGTATCAGCATTATTACTATCAACAAGATTCCACTTTCCGAACCTTTATTAAATAGATATGTCTTATAACAAAATTGTTATGCATCGTAAGGAGCAAAACTAAAATAGGAGGCGGATTCGATGTAGAAGTTTCGGATAATGATCGGATGAAGAGAAGCCATGAGAGCTTTCTTGCGCTTTTTTTGGAAACAGGAGTCGAAATGTTGAATGAGTTCTGAGTTGCCATAGGATGAGAAATTGATGAGGTGAAATTTGAAATTTTAATTTTGAATTATTTCTTCACTTTAGGATTTAGAGTTCATTTTAACTGATGGTTGTTGTAACGGTTTTATCTTTTAAAAAAATTGTACAAAATGATCTTCTTACCGTTATCTGTTGTCAGTTAAGAATATTTTAGTTGGCTTTTTAAAATTAGATGGACGATGAAGTGATTAATCTTACACACAAATAAATTAAAACTTATATTTATTGCTAAAAATTTAATAAATTTTATAGAAATGAAAAAAGTTAATAATTTGTCTTTTTATAAAACGTTTTTACTTATTTCTTTTTTTTACTTTCTTTTTATTTTTAACTTATCAATAATATTTCATATTTAATAAAATATCTTATTATTTATTTTCTAGAAACATTTATCATAAATATATTGTGCCTTAAGAAAAATGCCATTTATATTGAGTAAAATTTTAATTTATAAATTTTGAAAATATATATATTATAGTTTTAGAAAATGCATAAAGAACTATCATATTACCATAGGATTATTAAATTTAATGCTTGATGTAAATAGATTTTTATATATGGTAAGTTAAAAAAAATTCTGTTATAACTGAGCAATGAATCTCGAGAAAATATTCAATTGAAAAACTCTTAGTCTCAACAAATTTATTGTTAAACTGAACATCTCGATGAAATTAACCCAACAATCCTAAACGTGGTCCGATCCAAGTCCAAATTAACCAAATCAATTATTTGAACCGTAGGTAGAAATTTTTGGAAACTAATTGGATGATCAAATGATCTCCAAACCTTTCTTGGACATTTCATCAGTAGATATATTATCAAATTCAAAGGAAGGAGAGCGATATCCAAACATTTCATTATTAAAATAGGGTGTATTTAGATGCATTGCCAACCTCATCTACCAATCCAAAGGAGAGTTGCACTTTCTCCTTCAAAGGGATTTAGAGATATCCTTCTCTCTCCTTTGAACTTACCCATTGCTTTAACTGTGATAATAATTCAAAAGGACTTCCATAAGTGATATACTCCCAAGTAGAAGGACCTCAATACTTATGATAACTCATAATTTTATTTACAATATTGACCACAATCATGATACCTAAGTTTGTTATATTATCAAAGTATTCCTCAGAAGCCGATAAATCATGGAGACCCCATCCACCTATGACAACACCTTCGATTGACCTCTTCTCAACTCATTTTGTATTGTCACCTAGCTAAAAAGTTTCCCCATAATGGTGGAAGCTTCAAGATCTATGAAAATTAATCTAGTCTAAAAATTGTAACATGTCCATGGTTAAAGAGTATGTACTTATTAGACCAAGGAACATCAAAGATATACAAAGCTACTTGAAACCAACTAAGAAGAGTTGTACATTACATCCTTCTACAAAGATAATTTTTTTACATATTGATTCTTTCTTTATATAATAACTTTAATATTTATATGGGTTCCCTTTGAGATGCTAAAGATTTACTTAAGCATCCAAAGCCATCATCTAGATATGTTATTGGGGTGACCTCACATTAAGTAGAAAAGAGAGGTATAAAGATATTGATTGATATGATATGATACATCGACGAGCAGGAAGTTACGACTTCCTAAATCAACGTTACTTAACTTATGATATGTATTTGAGACTGATTTACTAGCAACATAACATATATTATTAAGACTGATTTCTGTAGTGTTGGCGTCCAAAACTAGATACATAAAAAATATCATATATAGTCATATATCCTATCTTACTTGTATATGCATATGATATATGCTTACATAATAAATTACATAAGTAACATAATATTGTATGGTATGTATATGAAATAAGAAATGACTAATATAGGCATATGATATGACTGATAAGATTAATATAACGGTACTGATATACATGATATACATTACATCTAATATTGCTATTATATGACGTCCATTCACACACTAGCAGGTAACACTAATGATAAGGCAGATAAGATTGATGAGGATGATATCTGATGCATTGCATTTAATAAGAATAATCATGTACATGTACATGATAGATGTAGCATAATAATTATCTAATCAATAATAAGGTGTACTGATTTAAATAAAATAAAGTATAAACTGGCTTATAACTGACGAATATAGTAAAGGAGAAAACATATTGATTCTTGATATGGCTAATGTTCATTGATCATGAGTTACATTGCTTTTATTGAATTTTACATCTCATATGCAATGACATTGTTCATATTGACTACAATATGCCCTTATAGTTACATATTTTTAGGTTGGGATAAAGATTCAGGGAGTGAGATTACAGGATCTAGGTTTTATTTTATTTTATATATTTTTGTTTATTCTTTTGTAGTTAGGAGTTAGAAAGATAGAATGATGTACTGATTAGCTCCTGGCTATTGTATATAAATTTTGGAAAATGAATGATATTATAAATTGAAGAGAAGATTAGAAAAATTCATAGTCGCTTTCACTGATTTTATTTATTGAAATGAGATTAGCAACTAGTAAATTAATTAACATATTAAAATAGACAATTCTTCCACATTTTTATCTAGAGGCATGACACATCACCATCCCTAAAGTTAAAATTCATGTTGACCAACATTCAAGTGGGTGTAAGACACTACTTATAATTATACACCTAACCTGATGGTCAATAATAAGGAGGTGATAATCTTCCTTAACTCCTAGCTCATGTTGAACTCGATGGTATGGAATTAATAAGTGTAGGATCCAATATTGTTCTGATATTTAAGTAAGAAAAAAATTAAAATTATATAACTAGCTTCAAGATCTCACACGTGTTAAGGGAGGAAAATTGGGTCATAAATATACTCTCCTTGTTCAAAAACCCTCATTGCAACATCCTCCCAAGAAATTGATAGACCAACTGCCAAAGGAAGGAGTCAACATCATCGATCAGGCATCCTATTGATTCATTCCCTAAAGATACTTTCTCTTGATAGAGTACTTCTAGAGAAAAAAGAAGAAACCTAATTCATCAAATACAAGTCATTTTTTTTATTTTCTATCAACTGGATAGTGTTTAGGAAATATTGCTCAACAGCTAGTCTAAGGCGCCTAGACTGTTAGGAGGCTTAAGAGGCATTGCAGTAAATACAGTTAGGAGAGTGCGGTAGTTATTCTACCACCAAAATTCTTGCAAAAAGCATCTCAAATAAGGCTACTACTGGCCAATTATTAAGAAACATTCACAAGCATTCTCAAAAGATATGCAAGAGTTGCCAATTCCATTGCAATGTTCTCGACAACCTAGCTTGCCACTACAATCCATCATGTCACCATGGCCTTCTACCCTTTGAGCGATGAATTTTGTTGATTACTTCCCCATGGAATCACTATAGTGATGGTTCATTTTGGTAATAATAAACTACATCATAAAATGGGCTAAATTGATAGCCCCAACATAATTGTCAACTAATATTGTAAGTAAATATCTCTGATAAAAAAACCTTCAGTTGATTTGGATATCCTTTTTAACATTATTTCTAACAATGATTTGTTGTTTTCCATTGAGAAACTCATTGAACATTGGGCAAATAATAGGGTTAACTTGATGTAATCCACAACAAACAACCTAAATCTAGTGGTCAAGGAGAAGCAACAAACCATCTTATTAATAACATATTAAATAAGGAAATTATTAAAAATCTAGAAAAATTGATAGATTAATTATATTTTTTTTTATTTGGACCTATCAAACAATTTTGTTCAACATGAGTATCTACACTCTCCTTAGCCACGACAATAAAATGGTGATCCTGACATAGATCTAACACCCTAAGATGAGTATCCAGGATATAGCCTCCCTTACTTTAGAGAAAGTATATGGTTAGATTTTAAGAAATCCGGAAAGATTGGTAGTCAACCATGACTGCCCCAAGGAAGGGACGGATGTTGTAGCTCACTAAGCTCAGACTCATAAGACTCAAACACAAAATATATGTTATGAATATTCAAACATCAAGAATTTTGGGTTAGATGGCTCATCTCTATGAAGAATGAATTTACAAAAAGACACTCAAACATGAGAAAACTTACACGTGACTGCAACGGAATGTACATCATAAAAATATTATTAAAAGGGTGCCATAAATTATAGTCCTCAAAAACATTGTACAATAATGAGTTGAAAAGTTTACCTTTACAAAACACTAAACTCCATCAACTAAAGAATTTGTAAAGTTTCAAAGGGATCTAGGTTGATCTTCACCATCGGGTTAATTAGCCATTTTCCTAATTATTTTTAGTTCTTTTTTCTATTTTTTTATTATTTTTTTTTATTCCGAGATTAGATGCTTCTATCGACAACAGGTCTCTTTCATGCATATAATAATTGAATCAAATAACAAGAAAATACTCCACATAATATATTGATTTTAAATACAATAGAAATAATTCCAACATAATTTCTTTGCTCATAGATTGAAATAAATAATATAACTGAGCACAAAATTTGACATAGTTTTTTTATCTTAAAGCAGTCAAAATTTATAGCTAAAATAATTTAGTGTTTGTTCCAATATCATATGAACTTTATTTCCAACAAGCTTATAGTAAAAATACAGAAGTTTGACAATATGAACCTAATTACAAAAAAAATGCTTGAATGAGAGTCTAAATGGACATAAATCAAGCGATTGAATCATTTTAGAACCTTAAAGATCATAGCTAAAAGAGTTCATGTGCACATTATGTACCTAATTTACAACTAGCTCCCACCTCACAATTCTTGTTGTGCTCATAACAAAAACCTTAGTGGCCTTAAAAAAGATTTAATCTATCTTAGCTTAACATTGGCATTTATAAGCATACCACCTTATGTAGTTAGATTATTTGATCTGATAGATTATCACATCACAATACAGTCGCCCTAACTTTAGGGTATATACTGTTCTTACATTTTCCCTTTTCTTGTTAGACCTTGGTCACATTAGGTAGATCTTATCTTGCCTCACAAAATTTGATCTTAGAAACATTAGTCAGATTAAACCTAGATATTACTTAGGGTGCAGTTGATTGACCTAAATCTCACCCTACCTCCCTTTGTTTTATCACAACCACAAAACACAGATTTTATCATCTTATTGATTCCCAATTGAATAATTGGACTATCATCTCTTTGTTCCCGAGCTTCTTTTAGCCAATATGAGGCGAATTATTAGATATTTTCCAAGACTTCTCTAACACATCAATGTTAGTCTAGAGGATTTTCTTGTAATCTTAACAATTTCTAATATGAATTGAAGATTATTTTTTCTTCTTTAGGACAAATATCCACCTAAAAAATCATTAAATTTGTTCATATTTGTTTGATGATAATGTTATGCATCATTTTATAGTAGTGTGAGAAACATACTTCACTATATCCCATGACACCATAAATGATATAATTCACCTCAAGGTGTACAATGTTCATATAAAAGATTTTTGTAACTATTAAAAATATAAGAAATCTTTAGCAACATACAAAATAAAATATAAATTTTAACTCATTAATCATTTACACTGAAACCATCTCTCATGATAAATTGCAATTTCTAAATTTTGAAATAAAATCATAAATAGATACTACATGACTTAGCACAAAGTAGATGTTATGTTAGGTACATCCTTAGACATCTTTTGCTTAGGTTGTACCTACAGTAACATTTTCTTATCTCATGATTACATGATATAATGATAGGTTTGAACCTTGTTTGGCACACTAGAGTAGATATATCTTCTTGCAAGTGCTATATTATAAAATATATATGATTTTATTTATTTTAATATTAGATTTTTTCACTTTTATTATATTTTCCTAGAATTGGAATGTGTTGACAAACTCTTTAAATTTTTTTCTTCACATTAAATAGAATTAATTTTAAAATTAATGTTTAAAAAAATAATTTTATATAGAAGCCATAGGATTTCTCTTTAAGACATGATTTCTAAATATCCTAAAATAACATTTTTATGATCCATTGATAATTATACGGTGTTTTGCTGACTACTTGCCCATTAAAATTTTATACAACATAGATTAACAATCAAATATTTGGCCAATGAATACATATACATTCCTTTTGAGGCACATGTTAGATTAGATTTTTTTTCCTTACAATAAGTTGGATGATTAAAATAAGATTTGTATTAGGATTCAACATTAATTCCCACATAGTCAAATGAGTTTGCTACAATGGCTAAATTGTATGACCAAATACTTCATTCTTGGCTAGTTCATAATTATTATCTTGATGAAATAATAATAAAAAAATTTAATAAGTTGGTCAACCTAACATAAAGTTACATGTATACAATTAGGGATTTAAAGCTAATATGAACTACACAAAAGTCTAATAAAAGAAAATGTTTGAGCATATATGAGCTACTCTGAATAATTGACTCCTATAAAATAAGGGATTTAAATCTTTTAGATTTTAAAATGATCGAAATATTATTATGAACAAATGAATCTTTAATTCTCAATCATGGATAATTAAAAATAAGTTTTGGATGATTTTAAACACATGTCAAATGCAAGAAGTTACAGTGAAACTATGAAATAGAACATCTAACCAATAAGACAATAAGTTACAATAACAAATATTTTTTTATTTGAAACAATATGTATAAAAAAGAATATTGGAAGGATTCAAAATAATGCTAGAAGCAAAGGAAGTCAGAAGGAACCTTAAAATTGGTTCAAAGATTTGATTATTCACTTTGATCTGAGATAAACTTTTTATATAAATAACAGTTGTTGAGGTTCACTTTGATTTGGGATAGACTTCTTAGATAATAATAGTTGTTTGGGTACAATCTGGTAATAGAGCCCCTATAAAAACTCATAATTCAATCCGATTTAAACTTCCACATAATTAACTTTTGAAAATATAATTACTCAAAAGGGGAATTCTATATATATAGCCTTATTGAATGCTAAAAAATTCTTGGTGATCGAGAAAATTTTACGTCTTAGTTTTTCATGAAGGTCCAATACATACACATAGATAAAAAAGAATGAAAAAGATACAAAAAATTTATGTAAAATTTTGATGGAGAAAAAAACCATGAAGCTTGGCCTAATTGGAATGATCCACAATATAGATCTCTTACCCTCAATTGAAGAAGATATGATTTTGATATATGTGATACAAGTTTGTATTTCTATTAATGTGAATGAGAATGTATGAGATATAGTAGTTATATGGTTTTAGTTAGACAATAATGATTGGATGATAGTGGTACGGTGACTACAATCAGAAGATAATGATCTAATTATAGCTATTCGAGGATGGAGGTTGGAAAAGTCTCCAATAAAAATTTAAATAATATTAAGAAAAGCATGGTAGTTACTTTTCCCCTTTCATTGAAATTTCTTTAAATTCTCAATTTTTACTTCTAGCAACTTCATTGACTCCATTATTTCTATAGACATGCATCACACTCATTGCGAGGTGATAGCTCAAACCTCCTTAGGTCTCATCCTCCTACTTTGTTATTATGGCTCTCTAAATAGCTCTCAAGTTTGAACTTTTCTCTAAGAAAAGTCAAGATAAGCATGTCTATCGCTAAAAGCAAAGGTACAATATACTATAGCTTAAAAGCCAAGCCTTAGTTGGATCTATGCCCTCATGCTCGTGCTTACTACATGAAACATCCCATGTTAGTCATCATGCCCACAGTCCATCCAACACTAAACGAGCTTCGATCCCTTAGACTGCCTGCTAAGGATATCCATTGCAATCAAGTTTATGGTTACAATGACGCACAAATAACTCGCACTGTTGGCATTGTCTAGGCATACAATATATGAGGCCTTACGACAATTAACTATGGTTCTGGATCATCCTTGGTGCATCATTGAGGCCTTGCGATAAACCAAATGATAAACAAATTCATCGCAAATGATGTAAAATGCATATGGCAAAAAAGCAAGACAACTTTGAGAAATAAAATTTTATGACACCCTATATGATAACACAATGTTTATCTTGTAAATAATTTCTAACCCAGCATAAAAAAATGAAAATAAAAAGTTCATTTGTAGAGTTGGTCATGTTTTTAGTTCCCGATCCTTGTTGGCTTACTCATTTCGAAGCAATGTAATCTTTGATTCTAATTCTAAAGATCAGGGATAGCTCTCTTCCTTGTGAATCATTATCATCATAATAAAACTTAAATTTCTTTGAAATTATTTTATATTTTTCACAATTAATACATATACTGCTCTGTATAGACCAAATAAATGGAAAATTAATTGACTTCTAGTTTATTATTGTTGCCAAGGAGTTATTATTCTCAATGCCTTGCTTTTATCCATTCCTGATAAACTAATTATTTCCAACCGATTTTAACTGAAGGAGAACATCAAAGTCCTCAAACTTGTTGAATTGCTCTTAAACATGATTTAATTGTACAAACACGAAAAAGAAAATTGAAATAAAACGACTTTAATTTCCAACTTGTTAATTTTAATATTAAGACTTTAACTGAGTGGATATAATAACAAATTTAAGAGCTTAACAGAAAAGGAAAATTTATGATAGAATGCCTTAACCTAAATTGCATCAGTATGAAATTCACAACCGTTAGATTTAAGTTGAGATTAGCGAAAGAGCTACAGTAAAGCAAATAAATATAACGCATCTTTATAGAATTTTCATCAGAATAATCAGATCATCGGAGAAGTTCTTGATAAGAACAATCGCAAGCATGGATATTTAACATCCTGAAGAGCAATGAAGACACTAAAATACCTCGTTGCCGCTCCCCCTTCGACACTAAGTTCCCCGGCAGCAATTTCCGATCACCTAAGCATCACGCACCGCTCTCCCCTGCCGATCACTACTCTCTCCTCAAATTGAACGCCGACGTGATTCACCCCATTGAACTCGGCATCACTCTCAGCGACGGCGGCACCTCCACCGCCACCTGGCTGTTCGAACTCCACGACATAGACCTCCGCTGCCACCCTCACGCTCCAGGCTTCCGCGGCTTCTGCTTGATGCGGGCCTCGTCTGCGGCTTCTTCAAGGCCACATGGGTGACGAGCTGACGATGAGGATGCTTTCTACGGATGAAAGAGCACTGCTTGGGGGGCTGTGTTAGCTGTGAATATGTAAGGATGAAATGCTACAAATAAAAAATAAAAAAAAAAAATCTTTTAGAATTTAAATTTGAAAAAAGAGGAGGGAAAAAAATTTAAATCTGCAAATGGCCCCATTTCTGCCAAGCTTTTCCCATTTCTTGGCCACTTGGCAACTGCTTGCCACGTGGCAGGCAAATTTAAATTTTTTTAATAGATTTTGGGAACCATTGGGAGTGAATTGGGGCTATTTAAGCCCCATTTCTGCCAAGCTTTTCCCATTTCTTCTTTAAGTTCTCATTCCCCTTTTCCTCTTCTAATTTTTAGTTCATTTTATGTGTATTTGTTGAGTTTTTTAGAATGAACCCCGTATTCAAAGATGGAAGTGCATTTTCACCTGTGACATTGGTAAGTGATTTTATTTTTGGCGATGAAATTTGGTTAGCAAATAAATTTCATTGCTTGCTCAAGAAATAAAGTACAAATAGAGAAGATGATAAAGATATCACCCAATAATGAAAAATCCCAAATAGATCCTATAGATGGCGCTCTATAAGGTGGAGCCGTGACATTTAAATATGAACTAGTGCCTTAGCACTGAAAGGTTAACTCTACTGTAGTGCTAGGCTAACCAGTATGGTTTTTGGCTGATTCAACACTACATTATGTTGATCTGGCACAGCATGTCATTTTGCTCAATAGCTCCACTGTGGCACTATGGTTGGCATTGCGGTGTGTACAGCACTATCATATCCTCTTTAGACGCTACGGTGCTAATGAATGTTTTGTCGAGGCGTTGAATTAATTTGCAATTTTTCTGAGGCTTTGGTGCTGCACCTAAAGCAAATCTCTTATGAAATCAGTTTATAAAATGAACACCTAATAGTCCGAAAAACTCCATTTATAGGTATGTGTTAATTTTCTACACTGTCAAAAATTTAGAAGAAAATTATTATAATTGAAGCGCAATAGTTTTTATATTATAGTGAAGAGGTTTGTAAATTAGACTTATAATGATTCCTAAAATATTATTTGACTAGGTCTAAATATGAGCTATTACATGATTTGGAGTTGTAATTATTCGACGATATCTTATTTGAGGGGTTAGCTAAATTGGAGGGATCTCGAAGTGAATTGATGTCTTTTAAACATCCTTTATTTATAGATTGTGAATATTATGTTTGTTGCATTAGCAATATAATAGAAGTATCATCAAGTTTTGTGAGAATCATGTTGTTGTTGTTGATTTTTTGTCGATTGCTTTGAGCTCATGGATCATTAAGGGCCATGCCCCATATGATCTATTTTTTCACAGTACTCACAATGAAATTCAGTAATAAAACACAATGGAAAAAAATGATTCATGTAGCCAACTCCATGTAATGGAATAAAATTTTGTTGTTGTTGTTGTTGTTGTTGTACTCACAATCAAATTTAGAGTTTGATAATTTGCAATATCGGCTCTATTGGATTGATTATAGTACCTATCTTTGATGTTATTTGAGGAACTGTTAAGTATACTAGCAAGAATGGAAATATTTTTGGTTGATTTTGATGTCATTTATTGCTATGTTATTTAATGTCATTTATTACTATGTTTCTTCTTAAACATCGGGTAGAGACAACATCTTTATCGCACCCCGGGTCAGGAAGACGGTAATAGAACTGGCGATAGAACTGGCGATGTAAATAATTATAAAAAAATCTATTAAAAATATCACGGATTATGCGCTAAATAAAGAAGGGTACATTTACACCAAAAATAAATAACAGTTACCTCTAAAAGAGTGACACAAGGTCCATAGCCAAAAGTTTCTCAACTGATCACACCTCGAGGACAAAGCTCGAAAGCCCTACTAACAATAAATTGTAATTTAACATTCAAGATGACGCTAAATGGACAAATACCTGAAACATAAAACTTATAAATCAAACCCAAAAATACATTAGCTATTAATAACCATGCCTGCAAGATTCATGTCATAAACAACGAAGTTTGAAAATATCCAAGATAAAATAGGGTTAGGTCGATTAGAACATCAATACACATAAAGCTTCTACCTAAAGCAATCTAAACTAATAAAATAAAATAAAATTGAAATAAAATCTCCACTAAACTAAAACTAATTAAATGAGGAAGAAAATATGACTATACAACTTGATAAACACAATGAAGTCAATAAAAGAGAGGGAGGTGAGAAGAGAAGATGAAGAAGCATACTATTGAAGGAGAAAGAGAAGATTGTGAAGAAGATGCTTAGTAATTTAGACGATCAATCGGCAGCTGCGAGAGGGAGGAGGAGGGCCTTCAGTGGCTGCTACGAGGGAGAAAAGAGGAGAATAAGCGATACCCTAGCTTCTTATTCGGTTAAATGGCAAAAGGGAAGGCTGGGAGCGGCAAATAAATTGAACAAGGTGGATGAATCATGTGATTTACACGATTGGAGAGAGCGATGAGGCGCAAAAGGTGGGTGTTGTAATAACCCATATTTGACTTTGCCATTTTTTTCTAGAGTCATTATAACTCCAAATTGCAAATCGTCTTTGTCGTAGTATTTTGACTGTAATATTTCACTTACATGAATTTTTTCGTAATTTTTGAGCACCGATGAAAATCCTTATGGAATTTGTACCTGTCGGTACAAAGATTTTGAGACCATTAGGTGTCAGTTTTGCAAACTGATATTTTTTAAATATTATGATTTATTTTTTAAGTATATTTCTATAAATTTTGAAGTCTTAAAATAATTTTTCTAAATTTCATACTAAGTAATTAATTACATTAAATAGTATATTAAATAATTATATTATATTATATAAAATATCCTAAAGCACAATGTTTTTTCATTAAAATCCACTTAATCCCTAGCATTCGGCACAATAGAGAAAATGAAAACGAATTAGAGAGAAAATAAGAGGAGAGAGAAAAGAAAAACTCAGATTTGGAGGCTATGATGCGATTTTCATCCATCGACGCAGTTGAGAGATTTGTTCATCTTGCTGCAAGGAACCTTTATCCTATCTCTGATTTTAAATATTTTGAGTTTTGGCATTTTTCTGATCAAATTTATATTTTTGTTACAAAAAACATGAAGAACTTTGTTTTGGAAAAATTTTTATCGCGTAACTTTTGGTATGTTATAGAGATCATGATTATGAGTATTTATTTGAGATTTTTCACATGATAATTTTGAAAATACAGTGATTTTTGTCTACCCAAAAATTAATTTTGACGTCTAAAAATAGTAGTGTTGTATAATAAAAGTCTTAAAACATCATTTTATACAATTCCTGATATTTTGGTAATTTTCTAAAAAATATGCATTTTTATCTAATAGGATTCTTTGTTGTTTACCGTTATGATATTTTGGGCATTTTTTAACTTAAGCTCAATTATGTTTTATTTGTTATAATGCATTGAAAACAAATGTGGATATATAATTAAAATTATTGTTATAGTACTGTGATACTAGTGTGTGTAAAAGACAAGTAAAGACAGGTTGACATGTTGGTTGAAGACTGTTTGACCTGTACAAGATGGTGAGTCCACAGACTTTCCTTTAAATACTATAGTTTGGTGTTATTCTTTACTGATTCATATGATACTGATTGAGAGTTATAAGGAGATGATTATTATGCCAACGGGCAAAGAGTGAAGACTCTATTTACTGAGTTAATGGTTTACTAACACTGAAAAAAATCGTGATAGCCAGGACTTCTTACTTGTTTAGTGTGACTACTAAAATGTATATTTTTAGGCATTATTCTTATTATTGCACATTTTTATTATTACTGCATGGATTTATTGTTATTATACTATTTTACTGCTCATGCCACTAGATTGTTTCTGTTACTGATATAGATACTAAAACTATTTCATACTATTGATTCACTGTACAATAAGTATGTGACATACTGAACATGTAAAATATTAATTTGATACTGATATAAAATAACTGGATAGCATGTGTACATTCATATATGAGTTTATTATATTGATTTGATTTTAATAGTCATTATTTATGTTTTAGTTTGATACTTTATTCAATTTCTTTACTGATTGATATTATGAATACGATGATTGTTTTATAGGTTTAACACTCGTATAAGTTTATTATTTTACTGGCTTTTATACTGTAATATTTTACTGGTTATAGATTATATCACTATTGCATGCAAATTTTATTGTTTCCGCATTGATTCAATGATCATATGAATATAATTATTATGATTTAACTATTAACATGCATATTACTACTTTGCCGTACTTTGAATTTAGTTATAGGTTTTGGTGATCTACTAGGAGCAAAGAAGAAGAGGGAGTAAGCATTTGCAAACATTTCATAAGCTGAAGCCTCCGTTGTTCAAGGAGCTATATGACCTCAAGCTACAGAAGATTGGTTACTAAGATAGAGAAAATTTTTGACAGCATGTAATGTCCGGAGAGCCGAAAGGTACCATTATATATGTTCCTATTTGAAGGAGAGGCAGAGAGATGGTGGATTGGACAATAAAAAGAGAAATTTCAAGGGAAGATAAACACTGAGATCACTTAGGACGAGTTCACTATAGTATTCAGGATGTGGTTTGTACCTCCGTCAGCAAGATAACAGATGCAGGAAGCTTTCATTAAGTTGGGACAAGGGTGTAAGATAGTGATGTAGTATGAGGCTGAGTTTATTGCTCTTGCTAGTTATGCTTTTCACTTGATCCCTACTGCTGAAGAAAAGTGCTACAGGTTTCAGTAAGGGTTGAACAGAGAGCTAAGACATCTATTAGTTCCTTTACAGATTCAAAAAAATTTTGAGGTTAGGGTGCAGGCCAGACTGATAGAGATTCATTTGGCAGCACCAACATCCAGATATGAGATAGGCTCCAAATATGATGTCAGTAGGTAAAGGATCAGAGATGAACCAAGCAGAGAGAGAGAGAGATGGTGACAAGAAAAGCAGGTATAGTGATTCGAGGGGATCTGCATTAGTGCATCTTCTGGCAGCTACAGTAAGTGCATTCATTGTGGCCGACATGGAGGTCAGTGCTTTCTCTGTGGATAAAAAAGACATAAGATAGAAGACTGTCCTCAGAGGGGATTTGGAGGAAGAGCTGATTATGGTGCAGGACAGTCCAGACATACTATAGGACAAAGGACTATCATGTCAAGAGCATATAGTGAAAAATAAATAAATAGGGTGGATAACAAAGCTGTCAGTGGTAGTCAGAAGGAGACTGTTGCACCATGTCTGACTGCACCTATACCAGTGATGCCACGTGTGTACAATTTATAGTATCTGGAAGAACAACAAACTAAAAGCTATACTGGTAAGAAATTTATTTGAATGATTGAATGACAAAGCATATCATGCATAATTGAATGACATGTAATATAATGAACTGCATAACTGTATGATTTTTGATGATTTTTGATTTGATTGTGATTATATTTGAGTTTCGATTGGACGGATTTGGTTTGTATCCATTTTGTGCCCGAATTCTTAAGGGAAATGTCGGGGACAACATTTTCTTAAGGTAGGTAAATTGTAATAACCCGCATTTTAACTTTGTTAATTTTTTTTGGAGTCATTATAACTCCAAATCATAAACTATCTTCACCATAGCATTTTGATTGTAATATTTTACTTACAAGAATTTTTTTGTAATTTTTGGGCACCGGTGAAAATCCTTAAGGAATTTGTACTTATCGGTACAAGTGAGAATTTTGGGACCGTCAGGTGTCCGTTTTGTAAACCAATTTCATCGATATTTTTTAAATATTATTATTTATTTTATGATATTTTTTTGTAATTTTTTAAGTCCTAAAATAATTTATTTGAATTTTATACTAAATAATTAATTAAATTAAATAGTATATTAAATAATTATATTATATTATATAAAATATCTTAAAGCACTTAATGTTTTTTCCTTAAAACCCACTTAATTCCTTGCATTCGGCACAACAGAGAAAATGAAAATGAATTAGAGAGAAAATAAGAGGAGAGAGAAAAAAAACTCAGATTTGGTGGCCGCGGTGCGATTTTAGTCCGTCGATGCAGATGGGAGATTTGTTCATCTCACTGTAAGGAACCTTTAGCCTATTTCTGATTTCAAAGATTTTGAGTTTTTGATATTTTTTGATCAAATTTATATTTCTATTAACGAAAAACGTGAAGAACATTATATTGACAAAATTTTCACAGCTTAACTTTTGGTATGTTATAGAGATCATGATTATGAGCATTTTAAGTATTTATTTGAGATTTTTCACCTGATGATTATGAAAATACAGTAATTTTTATCTACTTAGAAATTTATTTTGATGTCTAAAAATTGTAATGTAATATAATAAATTTTTTAAAATATCATTCTATATAATTTCAGATACTTTGGAAATGTTCTGAAAATGTGCATTTTTGCCTAATAAGATTCTTTATTGTCTACCGTTATGACATTTTGGGCATTTTCTAACTTAAGCTCAATTATATTTTATTTTTTGCAATGTATTGAAAATGAATGTGGGTATATGATTAAAATTATTGTTATAGTATTGTGATACTACTGTGTGTGTAAAAGCTAAGTAAAGACTGGTTGACCTGTTTGTTGAAGACGGATTGATCTGTACAAGATGGTGGGCCGACGGGTTTTCTTTTAAATACTGTAGTTTAGTGTTATCCTCTACTAATTTACGTGATACTGATTAGGAGTTATAAGGAGATGATTATTGTGCCGACGGGAAAATAGTGACGACTCTGTTCTAAGCCAACGATTTACCTACACTGATACTAACACTGAAAAATACCGTGATAGCCAGAACTTCTTACTTGTTTAGTATGACTACTGAAATGCATATTTTTGAGGCATTATTCTTATTATTGTACGGATTTATTGTTACTGCATGGATTTACTATTATTGCATTATTCTACTGCTCATGCTACTGAATTGTTACTATTACTGATATAGATACTGATACTATTTGATACTACTGATTCATTATATAATAAGCATGTGACATACTAAATATATAAAATATTGATTTGATACTAGTATATAATAACTTGATAGCATGTGTACATTCCTATATGAGTTTGCTACATTGATTTGATTTCAATAGTCATTATTAATATTTTGATTTGATATTTTATCCGATTTCCTTACTGATTGGTATTACGGATACGACGATTGCTTTATAGATTAGACACTTGTATAGATTTACTGCTTTACTTGCTTTTGTACTGTAGTGTTTTACTGGTAATAGATTCAACTTATTGCGGTGCTTTGTTGGGAAGAACATCTGCTAATGCGAAACATATTGCGGTGCTTTGTTGGGAAGAACATCTGGCAATGGGATTTGATACTTTCCCAGGTTGAATTTGCTTTCAACAGATCCAAAGTTCAGTCCACTTGAAAACTCCATTCAAAATAGTCTATGGAAGTAACCCATTAAATCCTCTTGATTTAATTCCCTTGGTACATTAAATTACATATAACCCCGATGGTGAACAATGAGGATTGGAGATTCAGAAGTTACACCAACAAGTACAAGGGGAAATTACTAAATAAAATGGGCATTATCTTACTTGAGCCAATAAACACAGAAAATAATTTTTATTCAAGGAAGGAGACTTTATATGGATTTGATTGTGAAAAGAATGGTTTTTACCAAGTCTATTTGGGAAGCTCAAGCTAAGAGAGTATAAACCTTTCCGTATCATCAAAAAAGATCAATGATAATGCTTATCAAATAGATATGCCAGGGGGAACAATGTATTCGCCATTTTTAATGTGGCCGATTTAACTCCTTATTATGAGCCATAAGTTTTTCCAACCCCAACCGAATGACACAGGAGCTTAAGTGTAATTTCATTTCTTATGTTGTTCCCTATTTCCACTTTTATGTGTGCTGTGTGATTGTTAAAAATTCTGATTGGTTAGTAGCCTTTTAGTAAGCATTAGCCTGCTTCTAAGCTTTATAAGCTTGTAGTGAAATTGTATATATAAAGAAGGCAATTCCTAATGAAAGACAGTTTTTTAGCTTTTCTATAGTAAAATAAGATTTTTCTTTTTTAGAGTATCTCCTATGTATCCTGAATTCTAATTTCAGGTGGTGGTTTGATTCCAAGGAATATTCGTCCAAGGATATTCCTCCCAGGTGTTCCGTTCCAGGTGAATTCGTCCTAAGGTGGCTGTGGGCGTTCTTTCTCTGTCCAATGGGATCACTTAGGCATCACAATGCCTTAATGATGTAAGAATGGATTTTGAAATCATTGGATTATTCTCATCGAGATACTTATTTTGACTATGAGCACATAAAAATCAAAGGTTATTTGGTCTCTTAAATAATTACATGAAATTTCTAATGAAATTTGATATCCATTTGGGCTTATATTGAGGTGTTTTTGGTGTCATTGGATTCATCTTGTCAAAACATTTATTTGACTATAAATTTGCTGAGAATGGAGCTATACTAATCCTAAAGCTGCCTCCTGAAGTTTTAGATATAAATACATACAATTTAAGATTTGTTGATTGCATCAAGATTCATGCTAGATCAAATAAATTTTCTAATGATGAATTAATTTCCCACCCCCTTCCCACTTTTGGAAATTAAATAACTTATATGACAAGAGTTTAAATCAAAATAATTTTGGTCAGCAATGATCTAAAACTTTTTTTTGGCAACTAAGAGTGGCAAATCAAAAAAATACTGAATTTTGTTAAATTTTAAATAAATTAGATTTGTTTGAGAAAAGTGTAATATATGAATACTTTTTATTATACTAGTCCATGGCATATCAAATGAATTGGAAATCATCCCTACCAAATTTTGTCAGAATATCTTGAACTAATTTTGTTATGGCAAATATGCTACAACTTCAACATCAATTCTCAAAATTCTTTGAGTTTTTAATTAATTTAAAAAATAAAATCAATTTATTTTAATTTAAGCATGATGCATTCAAAAATAATTAATTAATTTAAAAATCTTATAATATATTTCAAGGGATGATGAATATTCTCAAATTTCTTGTATCATATTCAACAATCAAATCATCAATTTGCCGTCATTAATGTGCTTATGAGTTCATCACATATAATACTTTTTAGATCATATGTCAGATAAGGGTTGTGTCAAACACTTAGTGCTATATTATCTAATAAAAAATTGATTATGGGATGGTGCAATCTCTATCACCTGTTGAAGTACCTCTGAGGACCACTATATATAACCTCTAGAATGTCCATATTGAAACATGTAAGGAGGGTTTACATACATTGCACTCAAGTCATAACATTTATATAGTTAGCACATGAAGATCACTATTTACATCAATAACATTCAAAATATTTAAATTAAATAAAAAAATAACACCTTCTCATTACAATCTCTAAACCCTATCTCCATGGCACTGGTTTGATGCACGCTCCACTAGACATGACGATGCCCAAGCCTTGAAGCTCACCGCACTTTGCGCCTATGAAAGCCCTAGCCTGTAAGCTGCACCTTACTTTGACCCATCGATGCCCTCATCTATGAGCTTTCATGCAATTTCCTTTTATGGACCTGTCGATGCCTCGCTTGGAAGCTCCCGATAGTGGTCATCGATTTGTTTACGTAACATTAGTGACAAGTCAAGCAATGTGCCAGATGCGTGCTATGTGTGGAATCTTATTGTGTTGATCAATCGAGTTGTTTTATTTCTTCAAACATCAAGTTTCTCGTGCTCACTGGGGGGTGTGGAGGGTTTACCCTCTGCTTGGGTTTGGGTGCAATGTACTCGAATGCCCCGACGCTATGTACCCGAGCACCCCTGTGTTATGTTCTTGAGCGTCCCTGTGCTGAGCAATGGAGAGCAGAGCACTGTAACAATCTATATACGGCACCGTAACGGATCAAGACAAAGGTTTGAGCTCCGCAGCATCCCAAGCGAGACGAATTGGACGGTTTTCTTTCTCATTTTTTTGAAGGGTTGCATCCCTTTGAGTTATTTACTTGACTTTCTCTTGTATTTTTGAGAGGTTAGAGATTGAGATCAGTGCATATAAGAAGAGAAGCAAGGAGAGAGCGAGAGAGAAGAGAGATCTGTACTTATTTCTCCCAATTTTCATAGTGGATTTGTTGGTGTGGTGTGGCTCCTTGGTTTTTCCTTATTTTGGATTTTTCCACATTAAATTCTGGTGTCTTTTATTTTTCCACTATTTTTACTTTCTTTCTTGTTTAGTCATTGTGGTGTTTACTCCTCATCCCCAATAACGAGATTTGGCGATTGTTCGCCCCACGATTCGCTTACTCTGTTAACAAAATGTTAGATGGTGTAAATAGTGAAATTTAAGATTTAAATATATAATGCTAATATTTTGAGTGTTATGTATGCAAATCCCCCAAATTATAAATAAACCCTCATTTAGTTCATTAAGGAGTATTTTTCCAAGATAGCTCAAATCATTTGAGAAAGTCTACTTGTAAACTCAGCATCAATTGCCATAGCAATCAAATATACATTCAGCAGTAATATCCTCTCTTAAATCTCATAAAGCATTCCCACCTGCAAACTCTTGCTAGGAGGAATCCTTAAAGTGGCAACATTAGACCTAAAGTTCTTCTGCAAAAACCTGTACAAGTTATTAATTACCCATTTCCTGAAACCCCCATTCTTGTTACTGGCATTCAGAATTATTCTACCATGCACAAATATCACATCCTTGCATGATGCACAATCCATCATCTCAACCTGCTCAGCATTCTCAGCTATCTCCTTGATCACCCCTACAATTGAACTCACATATTCTTCTCCATCCATTCTGTGTTGGTCCATGTAACCATACTGAACTAGGCATCTGTAGATCCCCTCTGGGCCAAGCTTTGCGACAATGAACCTTTCCTCAGGAAGCATAGTTCTTATTGGAAGAGTTCTTACAGTAACAAACACTGTGACCTGGCGGAGTGTGCCTACATGCTTCACATAATGTCGAATAATCGGTGGGATTCCATTCATTAGACCAGTGCAGAAGAAGTAAACTCCCGGGACTCGAGTGCTGGTTTCAACAAGATGGTTTAGTTCTTGTTTGCTCATTTTATTTCCATCTTCTTATTGACTCTTCTTGCTTCTTCCATATGTCCATGAGAGGGTGATAACCAAGAAAAAGGCTGAGATTGCAAAGGGGACCCAACCTCCATGTGCAAGCTTGTTCAACAATGAGCTCATGTACACGCCTTCCATGCTGAGATAAACTGTCAGGAACATCACCACCAAAATTATGTTTGTGTCCCATATTACAAGCATCAACACAGACATTAGCACTGTTGTGATGAGCATTACCCATATCACAGCCACACCTACATCATCAAAATTATCATATAATCCTTAAGAAACATCTTATATGTGATGCAAAAGTGCAAAAATAACCTACCAAATGCATTTCCGATCTCCGCTCCGCCATCGAAACCGACTGTGATTAGAATGCACACAAACATTAGAAAGTAGTTCACCTCAGGAGAGTAGACTTGTCCCTCATGCTTGCTTGAGGTATGGATCATTGTCACACGGGGAAAGCAACCGAGAGTAATGGATTGTCTAATGATTGAGAAGCTTGCAGATATGAGGGCTTGGCTTGCAACAACAGCTGCAAGAGTTGAAATGATAAACATAGGCCAAAATATGGGTTCAGGAATAGAGCTATAAAATGCAGTGCTGATTCTATCAGGATTCTTGATCAGGAATGCAGCTTCACCAGAGTATGCAAGGATCAGAGCAGGATACACAACCAATGAGTAAGAAAGCTGCAAGAATAAACTATAATGTTTAGCAACTATGATGAAACGATTTAGTTCTTAGAGAATGAATTGAAGGCTAAACTTAAGTATTATATTGCCTGAATTCCTCTCTTGTTAAAGTGACCAAGATCAGCAAACATGGCTTCAGCTCCTGAAAAATTAAGTCTTTGTTATAACTTTTTTGTAGAGATCACCTACGTAGAGATACATGGAAATTAAGGAAAATACACTAACCTGTGATGCAAAGAGGAATTGCACCTAAGAGCTCCCATCCCTTTCTGTGGTTTCTTTGAAAGAAGTAGAAAATGTAGTGAGGTGACAAAGCTTTTAGGATTGATGAGTACAATTTGATGATGCTGTAGAGTCCAATCATGGCAGTGAATGAGAACCAGAGGACCATAATATGACAAAAATGAATAACAGTCATGTGGATGAATGATTTTAAATAATAAATTATTATTATTCATTTTAGATGGTAGTCAATTAGGGGTGTAAGTGAACAAGTACACCCGATGAACAACTCGATGCTATTTCGTAAAAGGCTCGCTTATATTTATTCATTTATATAATCGAACAAGCTAAAATATAATTTTAAAACCTACTATATAAATGAGCAAGTCTTGATACTAAGAGTCTGTTTGAGGCGGCTGTAATGTTTTGTAAAGGTGGTTGTAAATTTACTGTAGGGAAAATAACTTTTTCGAAAGCTGTTGTAAAAAATAGCTTGATAGCACATAAATTTCTTAAAAGAAATAAAAAATAGTACTCAAATAGAAATTATGGTTGAGATTTGAAAGCAAAGCAATAAAAAAGTTATCTCAAATAAACCCCGTATCACTTATTTATATTGGAGAACAGCTTGTTTTATTTGTTTAACAACTTACTCAAAACTCAATAAAATGAATTAGTTATTTGATTGCTTATTATATGTTCTTACTACAAACATATCATATACACTTTAATAATTTAGTATTTATTAGAGGTTTAGGCATTATGAAAAAAAATCAAATAATTGCTAAATATATAGATTTAAATCTTTTCTAATTAATATTTAAACTTCAATTAGCTAATTAAATGATTTGGATATCCAAAATATAGTATTTTCTTGTTTTGTTAAAATAGATCACCAAACCATCCTATTTCACACAAATTAGAGTTCTAATGTGATGTCACATCATCAATAAAATATATTGATGGACAAAATGTTAAAATGTGATATTTTGGTTATCTTACACTGTTTACGTCGGCAAATGACTTTTATCTAGCTTATGCTGAGTTTAATTGATTTTGGGGGTCACTAAATACAATTCTAGATTTGCGTTCTGGTGGCTACCCTTAAAGAGAGGGTTCCGAAGATTAAGGTGAAGAATTAGACACAACAACAACAACATCAAGCCTTTATCCCAATACGTGGGGTCGGCTATATGAATTTATTATCCTACTATATGGAGTCAGCTAAGGAGAAGAGTTAGAGATGAGAAAAAAAATGTTAAGAAAGGCATTCAAATACAGGCTCTTACATCCTTTGATAAGATCCTCATCAATTTTGATTCACTTCAATATGAAAAAGGAAATCAACCAATTCAATTACATTTTGCATTCTCTAGCAATTGTTTGATTCTAGGAACCCAATGTTTGATTTTTAATATATTTAGAAGGTTGTCAAGGAACAGTGATTTCTTACTAGATGAATTTAGTTTCAAGTTAGCATACTAATAGTTGGTGCTTGTATGATGACTAAAGACATTAGAGTCTAGCTAATGGTTTATTTGAGATGATTGTAACATTTTATAAAAATAGTTATGAAGTTATTATGAGAAAATCAACTTTTTTATGAAGATGTTATAGGCATTATAAATATATTCTTTTTTTTTAAAAGTAGACAGTTGTTTTATTAAAAAGCAACTTTCATCTTTTTTTTTTTTGAAAAGTAGTAAAATAATAGTAGTAAATAAAAATTTATTTCAGTTGTCAATTCTTCATGCGCTGCATCTATCCATTTCTCATAAATTTCCAACTATAAACTGAAAGAGATCATCAAAGCTCTCAAACCTGTTGAACTGATAGACAACAAGCACAAAATTGAAATAATGAGGCTTTAATTTCCAACTACTTAAAATAAAAACCTATTGCATGCATATGACCAAACGATCAACCGCCCATTTTGCATTCAAAAGAAGAGTGTAATATAAAATGGAAACTATCAACACTAAAATTCATTTACTTTCAGCATTATTACATATCAACAAGATTCTACTTTCAGAACCTTTATTAAATGGATATGCCCTATAACAAAATTGCTTTGTGCCGTAAGCAGCAAAACTAACATAGGACGTATCATCATCATCATCATCATCAACTGTTAAGTCCAAAAATAAGCCCTTCAGAGGGCATTTTCCTCTCCTTTCCGTCATCACCAGGACCGAAATAAATCTTCTTCATACTCAGAAACACCTGGCAAGTCAGCAAACTATCAGATCCCGCCTGATGCGCTTTCCCCACCGCACGCTTCACGTGCAACTTCTCCGCCACCTGCTCCAGTCCCCCGTAAAGCCCATCACAACTTCTCATCACGCACTTCACATCATATATGCGGCCACCAAAAAAACATTTTGTCAGCGCCATGAACTCCTCCATCGTCTCCGGCAGCCTCACCCGCATCCTCGTCGTTAGCTGAAACAGAGCTTTGAACAAGATAGCGAAATCATAACATCCGTGGAATGCTACCCACGTCGCTTTGGAGAAGTCCCCGACGAGGCCCGCGTCAAGCAGAAGGCGCGCGAGCCAGGTGGAGGGGATGCCCAACTGTCGATTCCGGGTAAGATTTATCCCAGAAGACTCAAGCAGGGCGATCGAGCCGGGAGCGTGCGGGTGGCACCGGTGGTCGAAGTCGCGGATTTCGAACTGCCAGGTCGCGGTGGAGGTGCAGCCGTCGCTGACAGTTAGGCCGACTTGAATGGGGCGGATGACGTCGGCGTTCAGTTTGAGCACAGAGTAGCGCTCGGCAGGGGAGAGCTTCGCGTGATGCTTCGAGTGTCGGAAAATGCATCCGGGGAACTCAGTGTCGAAGAAGACGAAGGGTGAGCGGCAACGGCGAGAAAATTGGATGAAGGAGGCGCATTCGATGTAGAAGTTTTGGATATCGACGTGACGAAGAGCAGCCATGAGAGCTTTCTTGCGCTAAGTTTGGAAACAGGGAGTCGAATGAGTTCTGAGTTGCGATAGGATGATATATATATAGATATGTATATAGATACAGATATGCATATATTTTGTTTGAGATTCTCTGCTAACGGCAATACTTTATTTTAAATTTGAAAAGCCTCGTTCACAATTTGAGAGATTGAGGAGGTGAAATTTGAAAATTTAATTTTGAGTGACAGTTATTGTAACAGTTTTATTTTTTTAAAAAAAAATATGTCAAGGAATGAAAAATGTTAATAAAATATTTTTGTGGCTTCTTGGAATAAAATAGACTATATAGTAACCTTATGTTAATAAAATTATAAAAATGAAAAATCTTAAATTAATTCGTACTTTTATTTAAAAAACATTTAGTTTTTATTATTAATAGAAATTGAAGTTAATAAGAATATTGTTAATTTATACACTGGACATCAAGCTATAAAATATTCCAGAAACGATGAAGCTTCATGATTTATGAAAATTTAGTTTTTATTTCATGTCATTTGGGTTTCTAGGGAAGAAGTTATATTGCGTAGAACCTACGACTCCAGATTTTGGCTAGTTGCTGGAATTGGGATGGTCGACCACCAACATCTTCCCAACCCTAAATTTCACTCGAAATAAAACTTTACCAAATATATCCTTACTCTCATAGGCACTTAAGAGAGCCACCCATCCACCAATTTTATCATATCAATGATCTATGCCCACACCCAACACCATCCCACTTGCATTAGGATTACCTTAACAACTTGAAACAATTAGTCAAATCATTTCATTCTAAGAGTAGTTTGAGACATCATAACAATCATCAAACTCTTCTTATTAGCCAAGTGTTGTAAAAATACTTATCCTTCATTGGATATGCAACCCAAAACTCCAATATAAGAGAATTACTAAGCTAAAAATAATATATAGAAAAATTATTTTGCAAAGAACAATATAAAAAACAAATTAAAAATTTCCAACAGAGAATAAGAAAAAAATCATCAAAAGACAACTCAACATAGATTTTCTTGATTGATAACACTTGAATCTTTATAATGAACTACTTCAAATTTAATTTTTAAATTTTTATATTATTCAAAATAAATCTTCAAAATGCATTACTAATTTTTCTTCCACAATGGTGCATCTGACTGTGCCACATTTTCTTCCCCTTCCTCCATTGATGATTCCACGAAGGCTGATCTCGCTATAAAAGATGTCAGCGACAAGGGTAAACTCTACCCTCGCCATCCTTCGTTCTCCTATTAGCTACAAATTTCTGATTTTCTTTCCCCCCCTTTGATCTCCTTACAAAGCTAAATAGCCTGATCGAGCAATACTTCAAACGAGACGAGCAAATACTTATGTGGATTATGGAGGCTATATTGAAGCGAGGGCTTTCTACGAAGCACGAAGAGACAGACCGGATGGTGCCGCTTGAGGACGTCAACGATGCCGAGTTCGAATCCAACTTCGAGGAACTCGACGAAACCGACGAGGAGATTGATGCATGACCTCTATAATGCTCGTGAGTACGCGGAGAAGAAGATGATGAACGACGAATTGTTCAACATGGATGATCGAAAGTGGAATGAAATGATTAAAGAGGAAATACAACAGGGCTTCCTGAATGATACTAGGGAATGTGAGCAAATACTTGAGTATATGCTAAGCTGGGACAAGCTCCTTCCTGGTAACTATTAAGACATATCTTAGAATTGATAGCCTTTTTTCCTTCCTGCTCTTACTTTAATTAGTTATATGTTGAAGTCAGTGATGCTTATCAGATAATTTAGATTCGAATCTTATGACCATTTACCTGGACACGAGTGGTGGCAACGATTAAGAGACTGTGATTTATTTATTTAAGATTTTCTCTTAATTTATCCAAGTTGAAAGCTCCTTTGCTTCACATAGTTACTGGAAAGGGGCGTGAATTTGTTTATTGGATGGAGGAATTTGATGATGATTACAAAATGGTTGAAATTTTGTTTCTTTTGTTTAGTGAAGATACTTATTTCACAGTGATTACATTCTATGATGATGTAAAATTCAACTATTGCAGGTTTTACCATCAATGGACTCGGATGTTGTTTTGTGCAAATAGTGCAATTGAGTGGAATTTGACATAGAATGGATACTGTGAAATATTAGCTCTTTGATTGCAGTTACAATTATGTTCATTGAAAACAGAGCAGTGAGCCTTATAAGGTATATTTTAGTCATACTTGATCAATAACGTAGATATCCCATATTCTCACGGCATTACCATCAAACTCACTATGATATTGGTGTGATATTGGAGTAATCTGATTCTTGTGATATATGTATCTTCATATTTAAGCATTAGGGGGTAGCAAAAAAATTTATTGGAGACTCTTTAAACTTAGGTGCAATAACATAGTCTGTTAAAAATCTCTGTATAAGCTAACACATCTGCAAACACATAATTATTACGCTGAATCATATCATCGCACTTATGCTTAAACATATAAGGAGAATAAGGTAGTGCTATTGTTGGAGTTAGTTGACTCTTGGCAATTGGAGTGTGTGTATTTAAATGTGAAATTTTCCTTTTTTTTTTTTTTCTCAACAAACCAATATACATCATTCATTTACACTTTCGTTAACATTCATCAAAAATGCATGATTGGTTTGAGCATGTGGCATAATATTAGATTTGATGAGATCTTGGGCAGCATTTACATATTAAATTGAACGGTTCTTTAACTACTTCATTTAGAACCTTTTGGTAATATTTTATTCAATAATCACCAACCATATTGAAATTATATATTGCATAATATTCCCTGGTGGTTTTTTGTATTTATGGAATATCTTCCAAGTATAGTTTGTTCATCTCAGCCACATCATGTTCTTTTGTTAAAATTAATTTCATGGTTACATATCAAGAAATTCATAAAGCTTCACAATAGGCTTTGAGATTTGCCTCTAACATAGAAACATTCGGCATTGAATTAGATTCAATAATTATTGAAATCTAATGTGTAATCTTATTTGCTATAGTTAAGAAAGAATTGGTAGATTCGTGACAGGTGATTGGAATTAGTTAGATAGCTGGATGAGTACATTATTGGATGAAGAAGTAGCAGGTAAGGGATTGTTTTCATGGATGTGTTTGGGAGGAGGAGGTGGAGTCAAGGCTTGATGTGCGTATGTTAAGTCAAAAGCGATGTTAGGTAGATGAATTGTTAGGGTGATTAGTGATAATGAGCTGAGCAATTGCTCAGAAATAAGAGAAGAAATGTAAATGATAGTGGGTAGCATGCAGGATGCGAGTTGGTCTTGCAGAGCGAGTTACAATAGGATGGATTTTGTAAGTGAAAGATGTTCTCGAATACTTCAAGTTACTATTGAAGGCAGTCATGAAAAGGTGTTGGGAAAATGTTAGTTACCAAGCAAAGTTAAATGACAAACAAGGAAGTTGGGTATATAGCTTTCACTCATCTCAATCTTCAATTTGACAAGAGTGAAATCCTCTTAAATGAGGGTCCCAACATTTGATGATTATATAAAATATGAGATCAATCATTTAGTTTTACTTTCCAAGTAGTTATTATTGCCGTAAAAAAATATATCTTTAGCTCTCATTTCAGTTGCCAATTCTTCATGCAATGCATCTATCCATTCCTGATAAACTGAATTGCTCTTAAATATGATTTAATTATGTAAACAACAAGAAGAAAAATGATCAGATTTATGCTGATCAAATTTAGGTTTGAATAATCAAATTATTCAACAAATTATTGATCAAAACTATTGTATGCATAAGACCAAAAGATCAACCAACCATTATGCGTTCAAAAAGAAGAGAGTGTAATAGAAAATTGAAACTATCTACACTAAAATTGATATTCGTACCAGCATTATTACTATCAACAAGATTCCACTTTCAGAACCTTTATTAAATGGATATGTCTTTTAACAAAATTGTTATGCACCGTAAGGAGCAAAACAAAAATAGGACATATCATCATAATAAACAAAAAAAAATCATCATCAACAATATAATCATCATCTTTAAGACTTTAACCATTAAGACCAAAGATAAGCCCTTCAAAAAGCATTTTCGTCTCCTCCCCAGCAATCCCAGGACCAAAAAACATCTTCATAGTCAGAAACACCTGGCAATTCAGAGAACAATCAGATCCTGCCTGATACACTTTCCCCACCGCAGTCTTCATGTCCAACTTCTCAGCCACCTGCTCCAGCCCCCCATTAAGCCCATCACAACTTTCATCACACACTTCACATCATAAATGCGGCCACCAAAAAAATATTATGTCAGCGCCATGAACTCCTCCATGGTCTCTGGCAGCCTCACGCGCATCTTCGTCATCAATTGAAATAGAGCTTTGAACAAGATAGCGAAATGATAGCATCCATGAAAAGCTACCCACGTTGCTTTGGAGAAGTCCCCGACGAGGCCAACGTCAAGCAGAAGGCAGGCGAGCCAGGTGGAGGGGATGCCCAACTATCGATTCCGGTTAAGATTAATCCCAGAAGACTCAAGCAAGGCGATTGAGCCGGGAGCATGAGGGTGGCAGCAGAGGTAGAAGTCCCGGAATTTGAACTGCAAGGTGGCGTTGGGGTTGCCACCGTTGCTGACAGTTAGGCCGACTTAAATGGGGCGGAAGACATCGGCGTTTAATTTGAGCACAGAGTAGCACTCGGCAAGGGAGAGTTGCATGTAATGCTTTGAGGGTCAGAAAATGTAGCCGGGGAAATCAGTGTCGAAGAAGACGAAAGGTGAGCGGCAACGGCGAGAAAACTGGATGAAGGAGGCGGATTCGATGTAGAAGTTTAGGATAACGACAGGATGAAGAGCAGCCATGAGAGCTTGTGCTATTTTTGGAAACTAGAGTCGAAATGTTGAATGAGTTCTGAGTTGCCGTAGAATGATATATATATATATATATATTGTTAACGGTAATATTTTTTTTAATTTAAAAAGTGCCATTCAGAATTTGAGAAATTGATGAGGTGAAATTTAAAATTTTAATTTTGAATTAATTTGTTCAATTTAGGATTTACAGTTCATTTTGACTGACGGTTGTTGTAACGGTTTTATTTTAAAAGAAATGTACAAAATGATCTTCTTACCATTGTCTATTGCCAGTTCAGAATATTTTAGTTGGCTTTTTAAAATTAGATGGATTATGAAGTGATTAATGTTACACACAAATAAATTAAAACTTATATTTATTGCTAAAAATTTAATAAATTTCATAAAAATGAAAAAGTTAAATAATTTGTATTTTTATAAAACGCTTTTACTTATTCCTTTATGGGTCCCCTTCGAGATGCTCAAGGTTGGCTTAAGCATCCATAGCCATCATCTAGATATGTTGTTGGGGTGACCTCACATTAAGTAGAAAAGAGAGGTATAAAGATATTGATTGATATGATATGATACATCGACGGACAAGAAGTTCTGACTTCCTAAATCAAAGTCACTTGACTTATGACATGTGATATGAGACTGATTATTAGCAACATAACATATATGATTGAGACTGATTTCTATAGTGTTGGCGTACAAAACTAGATACAAAAAAAATATCATAGGTAGTCATATATCCTATCTTACTTGTATATGCATATGATATATGCATACATAATAAATTACATAAGTAACAGAATATTGTACGGTATGTATATGAAATAAGAAATGCCTAATATAGGCATATGATATGACTTATAAGATTAATATAATGGTACTGATATACATGATATACATTACATCTAATATTGCTATTATATGACATCCATACAAACACTGGCAGATAACACTAATCATAAGGCAGATAAGATTGATGAGGATGACATCTGATGCATTGCATTTAATAAGAATAATCATGTACATGTACATGATAGATGTAGCATAATGATTATCAAATCAATAATAAGGTGTATTGATTTACATAAAATAAAGTATAAACTGGCATATAACTAAAGAATATAGTAAAGGAGAAAACATATTGATTCTTGATATGGATATTATTCATTGATCATCAGTTACATTGCTTTTATTGCATTTCATATCTCAATATGAGATGACATTGTTCATATTGAGTACAATATGCCCTTATACTTACATATTTTTAGGTCAGGATCAAGATTCAGGGGAGTGAGATTATAGGATCTAGATTTTATTTCATTTTATATCTTTTTGTTTATTCATTTGTAGCTAGGAGTTAGAAAGATAGAATGATGCAGTGATTGAGCTCCTCATTATTGTATATAAATTTTGGTAAATGAATAATATTATAAATTGAAGAGAAGATTAGAAAAATTCATAGTCACTTTCACTGATTTTAATTTTTTGAAATGAGATTAGCAACTCTAGTAAATTAATTAACATATTAAAATAGACAATTCTTTCACATTTTTATCTTGAGGCATGACACATCACCATCCCTAATTTTAAAATTCATGTTGACCAACATTCAAGTGGGTGTAAGACACTACTTATAATTATACACCTAACCCTGATGGTCAGTGCTAAGAAGGTGATATTCTTCCTTAACTCCTAGCTCATGTTGAACTCAATGGTAGGGAATTAATAAGTGTAGGATCCAATATTGTTCTGATATTTAAGTAAGAACAAATTCAAAGTATATAATTATCTTCAAGATCTCACACTAGTTAAGGGAGGAAAATTGGGTCATAAATATACTCTCCTTGTTCAAAAACCCTTATTGCAACTTCCTCCCAAGAAATTGATAGACCATCTGCCAAAGAAAGGAGCCAACGTCATCGATCAAGCATCCTATTGATTCATTCCCTAAAGATATTTTCTCTTGATAGAGTACTTTAGAGAAAAAAGAAGAAGCCTAATTCATCAAATACAAGTCATTTTTTTTATTTTCTCTCAACTGGAATCGTGTTTAGGAAATCTTGCTCAACAGCTAGTCTAAGGTGCCTAGACCGTTAGGAGGCTTAAGAGGCATTGCAAGAAATACATTTAGAAGAGTGGTAGTTATTCTACCACCAAAATTCTTGCAAAAAGGATCTCAAATAAGGCTACTACTGGCCAATTATTAAGAAACATTCCCAAGCATTCTCAAAAGAGATGCTAGAGTTGCCAATTCCATTACAATGTTCTTGACAACCTAGCTTGCCACTACAATCCATCATGTCACCATGGCCTTCTACCCTTTGAGTGATGAATTTTATTGATTACTTCCCCATGGAATCACTATAGTGATGGTTCATTTTGGTAATAATAGACTACATAAAATGGCCTAAATTGATTGTCCTAACATGATTGTCAACTAATATTGTAAGTAAATTTCTCTGATAAAAAACCTTTAATTGATTTGTATAACCTTTTAACATTATTTCTAACAATGATTTGTTGTTTTTCGTTGAGAAACTCATTGAACATTGGGCCAATAATAGGCTTAACTTAATGTAATCCACAACAAAACAACCTAAATCTAGTGGTCAAGGAGAAGCAACAAACCATCTTATTAATAACATATTAAATAAGAAAATAATTTAAAAAATAGAAAAATTGATAGATTAATTATCATTTTTTATTTGGACCTATCAAACAATTTTGTTCAACATAAGTATCTACACTCTCCTTAGCCTCGACAATAAAATGGTAATCCCTACATATATCTAACACCCTAAGATGAGTATCCAGGATATAGCCTCCCTTACTTTAGAGAAGTGGTTAGGTTTTAAGAAATCAGGAAAGATTGGTAGTCAACCATGATTGCCCCAAGGAACGGAGGGATGTTGTGTTACTTTGAATATGAAAGGAGGAAATGCGCTATGTTTGGAAACAGGGAATGGATATAGTTCTGAGTTGCGATAGTTAGATTCTCTTGGCTAAAATTTCCTCGGTGCCTTTTCCGGATGCTACAAAATTCTCAAGTGCTTTCTTAAAAGACAAGGAGAAAATAAGTTTCATCACTAATGTTGAAAGTTTCTACTAGAAGATCATGCCTTCAGCAAAAAAAAAAAAGTTGTCACAACCTATCAAAGATTGATGAAAAAGATCTTTCAATGCTAACAAGACAAATGTTGAAGTTTGCATAGACGAACTCCTAGTCAAAGAATAGTGAAAAAAAAAAAGCAATTAGCGACCAGTCTATCATTGCTTCCCTCAATAAGTATGAAATGAATCTAAACTCCACAAAATATTTATTTAACATCCAAAGAGGAAAATTTATTAGCTATCTAGTCTTAGCCAAGGCATTCAAGGCCAACAATAAACATAACTCATATATTATAATATTTAAATATAATAATCATGAATTTCTTAACTGCAACAAAATATGTTTATAATAAAATAATCTATCTACAACAAAAAAGTACATCTAAGATTAAAACTATAACCTCACTCCACTAGGATTTTTCCTTTGCCTGAGTCATATAAATATAATAAAAGATGTGCAAATGGCCTAATAGGTTATAAAAATATATAATTGCATTCAATACACAAAAATAAAGTAATATATATGATAATAATCAATCAATCAGAAAAAATAAACATGTCTTGGGCAAGTAAATCCCTATGCTCATATATAGATATTATATACATTATTATGAACAAGGTTATAATTCCAAAATCCTATTTTATGCCAGGCATCATATCATGTTAGAATTAGTCTAAGTAATTTATGTTGTCTTGTATAGAAGTATATCATCACATACATTAGATAAAGTTAGATATTCTAGCTAATCATAACAAATCATATAATATTTTGTAGCATTTTCTCTATACTAATCATCATAAATTAGGTATAGAAATATATCATGTTAAATAAGTAAAAACAATCAAGTGACATTGTATACAAAAGTCATCACCCTTCGCCCTTCGCAACTCAAAATCATTTCACATCCCATCCTTTATCATGCTAGCGCCACTAACCTATATTTAAAGGAAAACTTTTCAACCTCCCTTCCTGCGAAAGATACCTTGTCTCTACCACCTTGAATCATAATAGCACAAATTATTAGCATGAATAGTAGAACTATTAATACAATGATGAACTCCATCAACTAAAGAATTTGTCAAGTTTCAAAGGGATCTTGGTTGATCTTCACCATCGGGTTAATTAGCCATTTTTCCTAATTATTTTTAGTTCTTTTTTCTATTTATTATTTTTTTATTCCAAGATTAGATGCTTCTACAGACAACAGGACTCTTTCATGCATATAATAATTGAATCAAATAACAAGAAAATACTCCACATAATAGATTGATTTTAAATACAATAGAAATAATTCCAACATAATTTCTTTGCTCATAGATTGAAATAAATAATATAATTGAGCAAAAAATTTGACATAGTTTTCTGATCTCAAAGCACTCAAAATTTATAGCTCAAATAATTTAGTGTTTGATTCCAAGATCATATGAACTCTATTTCCAACAAGCTTATAGTCAAAATAGAGTGGTTTGACGATATGAACCTAATTATAAAAAAAAAAGCTAGAATAAGAGTCAAAATGGTCTTAAATCAAGCGATTGAATCATTTTAGAACGTTGAATATCATAGCTAAAAGAGTTCAGGTGCACATTATGTACCTAATTTACTACTAGCTCCCACCTCACAATTCTTGTTGTGCTCATAACAAACACCTTAGTGGCCCTAAAGGAGATTTAATCTATCTTAGCTTAACCTTGGCATTTATAAACATACCACCTTATGTAGTTGGATTATTTGATCCGATAGTTTATCACATCACATTATATTCACCCTAACTTTAGGGTATATAATGTTCCTACATTTTGCCTTTTCTTGATCCGATAGATTATCACATCACATTATAGTCCACATTAATTCCCACATAGTCAAATGAGTTTGCTACAATGGCTAAATTGTATGACCAAATACTTCATTCTTGGCTAGTTCATAGTTATTATCTTGATGAAATATTAATAAAAAATTTAATAAGTTGTTCAACTTAACATAAATTTACATGTATACAATTAGGGATTTAAAGCTTATATGAGCTACACAAAAGTCTAACAAAAGAAAATGTTTGAGCATATATGAGCTACTCTGAATAATTGACTCCTATAAAATTAGGGATTTAAATCTTTAATTCTACTCATTATTATTATGAACAAATGAATCTTTAATTCTCAATCATTGATAATTATTAATAAGTTTTGGATAATGTTTAAACACATGTCAAATGCAAGAAGTTACAGTGAAACTATGAAATAGAACATCTAACCAATAAGACAATAAGTTACAATAACAAATAGTTTTTTATTTGAAACAATATGTATAAAAAAGAATATTGGAAGGATTCAAAATAATGCTAGAAGCAAGAAGAAGTCAAAAGCAACCTTAAAATGGGTTCAAGGATTTGATTATTCACTTTGATCTGAGACAAACTTTTTATATAAATAACAATGGTTGAGGTTCACTTTGATTTGGGATAGACTTCTTAGATAATAATAATTGTTTGGATACAATCTGATAATAGAGCCCAAATACAAACTCATAATTCAATCCGATTTTCTATAGACATGTATCACACTCATTGTGAGGTGATGGCTCAAACCTCCTTAGGTCTCATCCTCCTACTTTGTTATTATGACTCTCTAAATAGCTCTCAAGTTTGAACTTTTCTCTAAGAAAAGTCAAGTTAAGCATGGCTATCACTAAAAGCAAAGGTACAACATACTATAGCTTAAAAGCCAAGCCCTAGTTGGATCTATGCCCTCATGCTCGTGCTTAGTACATGAAACATCCCATGTTAGTCATCATGCCCACAGTCCATCCAACACTAAACGAGCTTCGATCCCTTAGACTACCTGCTCAGTATATTCATTGCAATCAAGTCTATGGTTACCATGACTCACAAATAACTTGCCCTATTGGCATTGTCCAGGCACACAATATACGAGCCCGTACGACAATTAACTATGGTTCTAGGTCATCCTTGGTACCTCATTGAGGCCTCGCGATAAACCAAATGATAAACAAATTCATCGCAAATGATGTAACATGCATATGGCAAAAAAGCAAGACAACTTTGAGAAATAAAAATTTTATGACACACTATATGATAACACAATGTTTACCTTTTAAATAATTTCTAAGCCAGCATAACAAAATGAAAATAAGAAGTTCATTTGTAGAGTGGGCCATGTTTTTAGTTCCCGATCCTTGTTGGCTTACTCATTTCGAAGCAATTAAATCTTTGATTATAATTCTAAAGATGAGGGCTAACTCTTCCCTGAGAATCATTATCATCATAATAAAACTTAAATTTCTTTGAAATTATTTTATAATTTTCACAATTAATACATACATATATTGCTCTGTATAGACCATATAAAATGGAAAATTTATTGACTGCTAGTTTATTATTGTTGCCAAGGAGTTATTATTCTCAATGCCATGCTTCTATCCATTCCTGATAAACTAATTATTTCCAACCATTTTTAACTGGAGGAGAACATCGAAGTCCTCAAACTTGTTGAATTGCTCTTAAACATGATTTAACTGTACAAACACGAAAAAGAAAATTGAAATAATACGACTTTAATTTCCAACTTGTTAATTTTAATATTAAGACTTTAACTGAGTTGATTTAATACTAAATTTAAGAGCTTAATAGAAAAGGAAAAATTATGATAGAATGCCTTAACCTAAATTGCATCAGTATGAAATTCACAACCGTTAGATTTAAATTGAGATTAGCGAAAGAGCTACAGTAAAACAAATAAATGTAACGCATCTTTGTAGAATTTACATCAGCATAATCAGATCATCGGAGAAGTTCTTGATAAGAGCAATCGCATGCATGGATATTTAACATCCTGAAGAGCAATGAAGACACTAAAATACCTCGTTGCCGCTCCCCCTTCGACACTGAGTTCCCCGGCTGCATCTTCCGACACTCTAAGCATCACACGAAGCTCTCCCCTGCCGAGCGCTATTCTGTGCTCAAATTGAACGTCGACGTCATCCGTCCCATTCAAGTCGGTCTAACTGTCAGCGACGGCGGCATCTCCACCGCCACCTGGCAGTTCGAACTCCGCGACTTAGACCTCCGCTGCAACCCTCACGCTCCCGGCTCAATCACCCTGCTCGAGTCCTCCGGGATTAATCTCACCGGTAATCGTCAGTTAGGCATTCCCTCCACCTGGCTTGCGCGGCTTCTGCTTGATGCGGGACTTGTCTGCGACTTCTTGTTCAAAGCCCAATTTTAGCTGACGATGAGGATGCTTTCTACGGATGAAAGAGGAGGAGATATCGACGCAACGCAGGGGCTGTGTTAGCTTCAAGTATATAAGGAGGAGATAGGACAAATTAAAAAGAAAAAATTTTCTTTTAGAATTTAAATTTGAAAAAAGAGGAGGGAAAAAAATGTTCAATCTGCTAAACAAACCTAATGGCGCCCACTAGGCAACTGCTTGCCACGTGGCAGGCAAATTTAAATTTTTTAAATAAAAGTCTAGAAACCATTGGGAGTGAATTTGGGCTATTTAAGCCCCCATTTCTACCAAGCTTTTCCCATTTCCTCTTTAAGTTCTCATTCTGCTTTTCCTCTTCTAATTTTTAGTTGATTTTACGTGTATTTGTTGAGTTATTTAGAACGAACTCCGTGTTCAAAGATCTTATTTTCGACGATGAAATTTGATTAGTATTATATATATATATATATATATATATATATTCATTTGGTGGCTTGTACTAATGTTAATGTTCTTTATTAAAATGATATATGTATTACACATTCAATTTTTTGCTCTTTTATGCATGATGAATGGATCTAACTCGCAACAAATGATAAAGAGTGTTCTAAACTGTTCAAATCAAGAAATCTATGGTGCGCTATTAAAAAATCTTCTATGATTGAGCAATGAATCTTGATGAAATATTCAATTAAAAATTTTGGGAATTTCATTGTGGATCGTCCAAACTTTGATTTCAGCAAATTTATAGTCAAACCAAACTTCTCAATGAGACTAACTCAACAACCCCAAAAGTAATCTGATTTGCATCCAAATAAGCTAAATCAACTGCTTGAACCATAGTTAGAATTTTTTGGACACTAATTGGATGATCAAATAATCTCCAAACCTTTCATGCTTAAAGTAGAATCAAGCGTTTCAATGATGGATGTATTGCCAAGTTCAAAGGAGGGAATGTGGTATCCAAACCTTTCATTATTATGATAGGGTGAAACCGGACTTATTGCCAACCTCATAAATCAATCAAAGGAGGCTTGCACTTTCTCCTTCAAAGGGATTTAGAAATATTTGTCTCTTTCATTTGAACTTGCCCACTACTGTGATAATTTAGATAGTAATTCAAAAGGAGTTCTACAAGTCATCTGCTCAAGGATCTCAACACTTGCTAGTTAGATTCTACTAGAAGATAATGCCCTTCAGCAAAAGAAAATGCTATCACAACCTATCAAAGGTTGATGAAAAAGATCCTTCAATGCATAGGACAAAAATCTTGAAGTTTGCATAGATGAGCTCCTAGTCAAAAAATAGAGTGATGAAAAAGCATTTAGCCTACCTACTTAAATCATTGCATCCCTCGTTAAGTATGAATTGAATCTCAACTCCACAAAATATTGCTTATCATCCAAAGAGGAAAATTTCTTGGCTATCCATTCTTAGCCAAGGGAACAAAACCCATTTATTATTAACAAGTTATATTAGATTGAGTATGCGACAAAACTTTTGCCCAATATTTATTTGGAAAGAATTGTTTTAACATCCTAATTACAACATAGTGCCACTAAATCAACCATGAATAGTAATGAAGTAGAAGTCATCATCTGACACACACAAACATATATATATCATGACTATTCACATTCAAAATATCTATATATAATAATTGTGGCTTTTCAAAAGCTGGAACAAAATACATTTATCATATAGTTAAAAAATAATTCATCTATAATAAGTACCTCTAACAATAAAACCATGACCTCACTCCATGTGGGTCTAACCTTTCCCTAAATCATATAAATATAATAAAGAATGAGTGAACGACCCAGTAGGTTATACAAAACCTATAATTGCATTCAATGCACAAAAATAAAATAATATGTATGTTAATAATCAATCAATAACAAAAAATAAATATATGTTGGGTAAGCTATTCTCTATGCTCATGTATAGATGTTATAAATAGTATTATGAGCAAGGTAACAATTCTAAAATCATATTTTATGTAGGGCATCATATCATGTCTGAATTATTCTATGTAATTTATGGTATCTTCTATAGCAGTATATCATCACATATATTAAGGAAGTTAGATATTCTGGCTAATCATAGCATATCATATCATATTTTGTAGTGTTTTCTCTATACTAATTATAATAAGTCACATATAATGTTATATCATGTCAAACAAGACAAAACAATCAGGTGGCATTGTATACGGGAGTCATCACCCCTATCCCTTTGGTACACAAAATCATTTCACATCCCCCCTTATATCTCTCATCTTGTATCGGGTTTACACCACTGAATTATAGTTAATGGAAAGCTCGTTGATCCACCCTCCTATGCATGAAATCATATTTTTGCCATCTTGGATCATACAACCAAAATTGTTGTCTGAATGGTAAGACTATTAATACTCTGATGAACTCCATCAACGAAATGATCTGTAAACTCTTGAAGGGTTGATCTTCACCATTGGGTTAATTAGCCTTTTCTCCTAATTGCTTATGAGTTTTGTTTTCTATTGTTTACATACTAACTTTTCTTTTTCAAGGTTAAATCGTATTAGGGAAAATATGTCTCTTTCTTGCATATTATATTTAAATCAAATAACAAAACAACACTCCACTGCATGAAACTCATCTCATTTAAATACTCTAGAAATAATTCCAGCACATTTCAATATTTTATAAAAATCACAACAAATCATAGCAACAAAAAATGAAATACACATGATTTCAAGGATCACAATAAAGCAAATAAATAGTAAGATTAAATCCATGATTTTAAAATTAATATCACTTGTCAATTCCCTGGTAATGGCACAAAAAAACTTGACTAGGTAAAACAATGATACGCAATTAAACATTTCATTTCAAGTAATAAAGTGATAAGAGAGTATCATTCCCAATAGGAATCAATGGATATCTTAATTATGTTAGGTTCTATTTTTTATATATTTTTAATTTATCTTACCAAGACCTAAATTTTTAGGAAAATAGGATAAAATAAAACTATAGAATTTACTAAATATTTTTATAATTATATAAAGACTCTTAATTTATGATTGATTGGGTGAATATGTGCATGTTAGTTAAGTCTTTTAAAATTTAATCATGAATTAGAGAAACCCTAATTCGTTGTCTTTGTCGAGCTCATTGAAATCTTAGCGAAGTTATAACTAGCAGTTCATATACTCTAATCACCACACTTCACTGCATGAAACTCATCTCATTAATGATTCTAGAACCCTAAAAATGCATATGTCTATGTTTCCACAAATTTGTTCAAGTGTCCCTAATAGTTCTACTAACTCTCAGTCAAGAATATTAGCCAACATAAAATTTATAATTGTAGAAATACAAATCATAATTAAATGAAGCATGGGGAGAGATGAAATAACCATTGGTAAATTATGTGCATAGACCTAATCTAATAATGCACACATTATCACATTAAAATCCTAAAATAAGAATAAGCAATTAGCCACTAAAATGCATTATTAATAAAGAACCAATTAAAACTTCATTTAATATAGAATAGTAACCACAAAACCAAGAAAGTCAAAAGGATAGAATTAGGTTTACATAATACAAATCTTGCTCTTCCTTTTTTTCAAATCATTGCTCCCAATTATCCTTACATACCCTCTCACTCATACTCCCTAAGTCAACTGAACAATGCAGGAAAAAAAAAAAGAAGAGTCTCTACTACTTGAAATTTAGCCTCCTCTTTATACTTCTATTGACCTTGTTTTCAAATAAAAATTCGCACTCAACCTCATTGATCCTTTAAATTGAAACGAGTCAAGCTCGAATTTACTAAAGCTAATTTGTTTCTAATCAAATATGCTCAATCGAGCAATGTCAAGTTGATTCAAATTGACTCGAGTCCATTTTAACTTTGACGACATCAACTAACTCCAATTAAACTAATTTTGTACTAAATCGATTCAATCAAATCACCCAAATCCAGAAATTAATCGAATTAACTCGCCTTGAGTTAAAATTAATCCAATTGGCATCATTAGCTCCAATAAATTTAACCAAATAAATCAAATGTTATCTAATGGATTCAACTTAATTTTGATCAAACATTTCAAGTAAATTGACCCTCCAATCCTTCTCAGATGCAACAAATAATCTCAACCATTGGATTGAAATCAACATAAGCATAAGATAGTCATTAGCCTTCCAAAATGCTATTAGGTTATTATAAGAGGGAATAGGGAGATATTTTGGTGGCACTTGTGTGATTAGATCAGAATAGGTGAACGAGAGAGATGAGCTATAACACCATAAAATCTAATAGAAGAATTGGACTTTCTTAATCCTATGATTAATGAAACTCAACACCCAATAAGTACAACTAGAGCTACTAAATTTTCCTGAGAACATAAATGCATTAGTAAACTTTCATTTCACCAAAATATAATTATATTAATTCAAATCATAGAAGTCTATACATCAAATAATTAAATACTAGATTACAAAATAATACCTTAGCAATTTAGATCACAAATCTCTGCCTCAACACCTCATCTACTCGACAGAACCTTTACCATTTTTTGAAGCATTTAAAGAACAAAGAAGCGTAACTAGCTCAGTAAACATTAAAAGAACCTAGTTAGTACTGAAAGGTTGACTCTATTGCAGTGTTGGGCTAATCAGTGCTGCTATTCATTGATTTGACACTTCATTTTGCAGATACGACGCAGCATGTCATTTTTATCAATAGTTCCACTGTGGCACTGTAGTTGGCTCTGCGATGTTTAATTAATTGCAAAAATGGTAGAGCATTGTCATATCCTCTTGAGGCATTGTGGCTCTGATGAAAGTTTTGTCAAGGTGCTGAATTAATTTGCAATTTTCCTGAGGCTTCGGTGTTACAACTAAAGAAAATCTCTTGTGAAATCAGTTTGCAAAATGGACATCTAACGATCCCAAAAACTCTATTTTCAAGTATGTGTCAATTTTCTACACTGTCCAAAAATTAAGAGAAAATTATTATAATTGAAGACAATGGTTTCTATATTATAGTGAAGACGGTTTGTAAATTGAACTTATAATGATTTCTAAAATATTATTTGATTGGGTCAAAATATGAGCTATTACATGATTTGGAGTTGTAATTATTCTACGGTATTTTGTTTGAGGGGTTTGATAAATTGGAGAGATGTTTTCGTGAATTGATGTCTTTCAAATATCCTTCATTTGTAGATAATGAAGATTATGTTGCATTAGCAATATAACAGAAGTACCATCAAGTTCCGTGAGAATCATGTTGTTGTGGTTGATTTTTTATCGATTGCTTTGAGCTCATGAGTCTTTAAGGACCATGTCCCATTTTATATTTTCAACCATCCTGTGCATGATCTATTTTTGTCATAATACCCACAATGAAATTCAGTAACAAAACACAAGGAAAAAATGATTCATGTAGCCAACTCAATGTAGTGGGATAAAAATTTGTTGTTGTTGCTGCACTCATAATCAAATTCAGAGTTTGATAATTTGCAATATCAGCTCTATTGCATTGATTATAGTACCTATCTTTGATGTTATTTGAGAAACTGTTATGTATACTAACAAGAATGAAAATATTTTTTGTTGATTTTGATGTCATTTATTGCTATGTTATTTAATCTCATTTATTGCTATGTTTCTTCTCAAACATTGGGTAGAGAAAACATATTGAGGATATTACTGCGTATGGCATTATAAGTGTTGTTGAAATTCATGAGAAATTGTATCAATTGATGTTCTTTCTAATCAAGGCTTGCTTTCATTTTATTGTGTGTGGATAGTGTTCAACGGGTCTCTAACTCGTCCCAAAGGTTTTTGAAATTTTTTTTTAATAGATGAGATTGTTATGGTACCTTGTGAATGAGAAACTAGGGATTTTTCAATAAGATAGATTGCTGGTGCTTTTTCTTTTCTAGAATTGATATGTTTTTAAAATATGGATGTTAAAATGAAATTATAGACTAGCAAACAGGTTTTAAATGTTAAAAATCTATTCTATCTAGAACATTAACACAAAATAGATATTCGTGTTTTCAAATCATCGTTTTCACACTTTAAGTATTTTAAATGTATATCAAGATGAATTGTAAATTAACACTTAAGACTATAAAATCAAAAGGTTGATGATAGTTTTACATCATTATATAGTTTTTTTTTAATTAGATCTAAAAAGGTGATTGATCATGACTTTGTTCGGGTGGAGTATCAAATCCATTTTTAGTTGTGTATTAATGATATCTTTGACTGTTTATAGAGTTTTAGAAGATAGTCATAACATTTATTTCAGCAAATGCTCATTTGCTTTAGTTGATAGCATAGTACAATAGCAAATATCACATCATAAAACATAGTTGTAAAAGGGGCCTAAATCAAAGTGATTGACTCAATATCTAATAAAATCAACTATTATTGTTGGTTTGATAATTGCATGATGAATGAAAGATTGGCTAATTAAATGATTTGGATATCTAAAATGCAGAATTTTCTTGTTTTGTTAAAGAAGATTACCAAACCATCCTATTTCACACAAATTAGAGTTCTGATGTGATGCCACATCATCAATGAAATATATTGATGGACAAAATGTTCAAATGTTATATTTTGGTCATCTTGCACCTTTCACTTCAACAAATGATTTGTCAGGCGTGCATTGAGTTTTAACTGATTTTGGGGTTGCTAAATGCCATCTTAGATTTGCATTCTGGTGGCTACCCTAAGAATAAGGAGAACTAGACACAACAACAACATAATCAAGCCTTTATCCCAATATGTGGGGTGGGCTAGAAGTTTTTCAAGGAACAATGATTTCTTATTAGGTGAATTTAGTTTCAAGTTAGTTTACTAATAACATAATGTAATAGTTGAGAGTCTCTATATGATGACCAAAGAACATATTTTAGCTAATGATTTATTTGAGATGGCTGAAGCTTTTTATAAAGATGTTTATGAAGTTGATATGAGAAAGTCAATTTTATTTTAAAGATATTGTAGGCATTATAGATATATTTATTTTTTAAAAAATAGCCATCTGTTTTATTAATGTTTACACGCATTAATATATGTGATTATAAAAAGCAATTTTTCATCATAAAAAAATTGGGAAAAGTAAAAAAAAAAATTTTGATTGCAATTTGAAAAACCAAATAATGGGAAAGCTGTTCTGAACATACCCTCAATTCTAATTTAGTGGAGTAAAAGAAATTGCCTTGTTTTATGTTTTGTTAAACTATGATCGTTACAAATTATGGAAGGGCATTTAGTTTTCTGTATTCATTCCATGGTATGGGAAAGCTTAAACTAATACAGTTGTATTTCTAGTAAAAGGTTTGAACATCAAGAAGAAAATAGGAAGGACTGCCTTAGAACTCTCTAAGCACTAACTGTAGATGCAGCTAAAGCAGATAAGTTGGTTTAAATGGCAAAAAATTCTTATGTCAAGGGTCGTTATATATCCAACCCAACTTCATGGAGAGGCTGAAAAAGGTCAAAGCTTTGAAGGTTCAGGGATCTCAACAAGTTCCTGCCTAATGTGGCTTTAGAGATTAAATGAGGACTGCTCTTTCCATCTAAAATTGTTAAAAAACACTTTAAAAATACTTCGATATCATTTGTATCTAAATAAAGCTAATTCTATCTCGCTTATCTGTGTAAGTCATATGTTTATTTGCTCTACCATAATATCATTTAGGCCAGTTATTTCTCTTACATTTTTTGTCATTCTTGTATATATATGACTAAAATTTCGTTTTATTGTTTAATTGAGTGTTTATTGACGCATTGAGTAATGTATTCGTTCTAATTTTTCTTTCCAAGTAGTTATTATTCCCTTAAAAAATAGATCTTAAGCTCTCATTTCAGTTGCCAATTCTTTATGCGTTGCATCTATCCATTTCTCATAAATTTCCAACTATAAACTGAAAGAGAGCATCAAAGCTCTCAAACCTGCTGAACTGATAAGCAGCAAGCACAAAATTGAAATAATGAGGCTTTAATTTCCAACTACTTAAAATAAAAACCTATTGCATGCATATGACCAAACGATCAACCGCCCATTTTGCATTCAAAAGAAGAGTGTAATATAAAATGGAAACTATCAACACTAAAATTCATTTACTTTCAGCATTATTACATATCAACAAGATTCTACTTTCAGAACCTTTATTAAATGGATATGCCCTATAACAAAATTGCTTTGTGCCGTAAGCAGCAAAACTAACATAGGACGTATCATCATCATCATCATCATCATCATCATCAACTGTTAAGTCCAAAAATAAGCCCTTCAGAGGGCATTTTCCTCTCCTTTCCGTCATCGCCATGAACGAAATAAATCTTCTTCATACTCAGAATCACCTGGCAAGTCAGCAAACTATCAGATCCCGCCTGATGCGCTTTCCCCACCGCACGCTTCACGTGCAACTTCTCCGCCACCTGCTCCAGTCCCCCGTAAAGCCCATCACAACTTTTCATCACGCACTTCACATCATAAATGCGGCCACCAAAAAAACATTTTGTCAGCGCCATGAACTCCTCCATCGTCTCCGGCAGCCTCACCCGCATACTCGTCGTTAGCTGAAACAGAGCTTTGAACAAGATAGCGAAATCATAACATCCGTGGAATGCTACCCACGTCGCTTTGGAAAAGTCCCCGATGAGGCCCGCGTCAAGCAGAAGGCGCGCGAGCCAGGTGGAGGGGATGCCCAACTGTCGATTCCGGGTAAGATTTATCCCAGAAGACTCCAGCAGGGCGATCGAGCCGAGAGCGTGCGGGTGGCACCGGTGGTCGAAGTCGCGGATTTCGAACTGCCAGGTCACGGTGGAGGTGCAGCCGTCGCTGACAGTTAGGCCGACTTGAATGGGGCGGATGACGTCGGCGTTCAATTTGAGCACAGAGTAGCGCTCGGCAGGGGAGAGCTTCGCGTGATGCTTCGAGTGTCGGAAAATGCATCCGGGGAACTCAGTGTCGAAGAAGACGAAGGGTGAGCGGCAACGGCGAGAAAATTGGATGAAGGAGGCGCATTCGATGTAGAAGTTTTGGATATCGACGTGACGAAGAGCAGCCATGAGAGCTTTCTTGCGCTAAGTTTGGAAACAGGGAGTCGAATGAGTTCTGAGTTGCGATAGGATGATATATATATAGATATGTATATAGATACAGATATGCATATATTTTGTTTGAGATTCTCTGCTAACGGTAATACTTTATTTTAAATTTGAAATGCGTCGTTCACAATTTGAGAGATTGAGGAGGTGAAATTTGAAATTTTAATTTTGAGTGACAGTTATTGTAACCGTTTTATTTTTTTAAAAAAATATGTCAAGGAATGAAAAATGTTAATAAAATATTTTTGTTGGCTTCTTGGAATAAAATAGATTATATAGTAAATTTATGTTAATAAAATTATAAAAATGAAAAATCTTAAATTAATTAGTACTTTTATTTTAAAAATGATTTTACTTATTTTTTTATTTTTACCTTCTTAATAGAATTTGAAGTTAATAAGAATATTATTAATTTATACACTGGACATCAAGCTATAAAGTTTTCTAGTTATGGTGGAAGCTTCATGATTTATGAAAATTTAGTTTTTATTTCATGTCATTTGGGCTTCTAGAGAGGAAGTTATACTGGGTAGAACCTACGACTCCATATCTTGGCTAGTTGCTTGTAGCTGGAATTGGGATGGTTGACCACCACATCTTCCCAACCCTAAATTTCACTCGAAATAAAACTTTACCAAATATATCCTTACTCTCATAGGCACTTAAAAGAGCCACCCATCCACCAATTTTATCATATCAATGATCTATGCCCACACCCAACACCATCCCACTTGTATTAGGATTACCATAACAACTTGAAACAATTAGTCAAATCATTTCATTCTAAGAGTAGTTTGAGACATCATAACAATCATCAAACTCTTCTTATTAGCCAAGTGTTATAAAAATACTTATCCTTCATTGGATATGCAACCCAAAACTCCAATATATGAGAATTACTAAGCTAAAAATAATATATACAAAATTTATTTTGCAAAGCACAATATAAAAAAACAATTAAAATTTTCCAATAGAGAATAAGAAAAAAATCATCAAAAGACAACTCAACATAGATTTTCTTGATTGATGAACACTTGAATCTTTATAATGAACTACTTCAAATTTAATTTTTAAATTTTTATATTATTCAAAATAAATCTTCAAAATGCATTACTCATTTTTCTTCCACAATTGTGCATCTGAATGTGCCACATTTTCTTCCTCTTCCTCCATGGATGATTCCAAGAAGGCTGATCAAAAGTGGAATGAAATGATTAAAGAGGCAACAAAGCAGGGCTTCCTAAAGGATACTAGGGAATGTTAGCAAATACTTGAGGATATGCTCAACTGGGACAAGCTTCTTCCTGGTAATTATTAAGACAGATCTTAGAATTGATAGCCATTTTTCCTTCTTGCTCTTACTTTAATTAGTTATCTGTGAAAGTCAGTGATGCTTATCAGATAATTTAGATCCAAATCTTTTGACCATTTACCTGAACACAAGTGGTGGCAACGACTAAGAGACTGTGATTTATTTAAGATTTTGTTTTAATTTATCCAAGTTGAAAGTTCCTTTGCTTCACATAGTTACTGGAAAGGGGCGTGAATTTGTTTGTTGGATGGAGGAATTTGATGATGATTATTGAATGGTTGAAATTTTGTTTCTTTTGTTTAGTGAAGATACTTATTTCACAGTGATTACATGCCATGATTATGTAAAATTCAACTATTGCAGGTTTTGCCATCAATGGACTCGGATGTTGTTTTGTGCAAATAGTGCAGTTGAGTGGAATTTGACATAGAATGGATACTGTGAAATTTTAGCTCTTTGGTTGCAGTTACACTTGTGTTCATTGAAAACATAGCAGTGAGCCTTAGAAGGTATATTTTAGTCATACTTGATCAATAACATAGATATCCAATATTCTCACAGCATTACCATCAAACTCACTATGATATTGGTGTGATATTGGAGTAATTTGGTTCTTGTGATATATGTATCTCCATCTTTAAGTATTAGGGGGCAGGAAAAAAGTTTATTAGAAACTCTTTAAACTTAGGTGCAATAACATAGTGAGTTAAAAATCTTTGTTTAAGCTAACACATCATCAAACACATAATTATTAAGCTCACAATTATGCTTAATCATATCATCGCACTTATGCTTAAACATGCAAGGAGTATAAGGTAGCGCTATTGTTGGAGTGGAGTTTGTGTATTTAAACGTGAAATTTTCCTTTTTTTCATTTTCTCATCAAACCAATATACATCATTCATTTACGCTTTCGTTAACTTTCATCAAGAATGAATGATTGGTTTGAGCATGTGGCTTAATATTAGATTTGATGAGATCTTGAGCAGCATTTACATATTAAATTGAATGGGGCTTAATATTAACTACTTCATTTAGAACTTTTAGGTAATATTTTATCAATAATCACCAACCATATTGAAATTAGATATTGCATAATATTCCTACTTGTTTTTTGTATTTATGGAATATCTTCCAAGTATATTTTGTTCATCTTAGACACATCATGTTCTTTAGTTAAAATTAATTTCATGGTTACATATCAAGAAATTCATAAAGCTTCACAATAGGCTTTGAGATTTGCCTCTAACATAGAAATGTTCGGCATTGAATTAGATTCAATAATTATTGAAATCTAATGTGTAATCTTATTTGCTATAGTTAAGAAAGAATTGGCAGATTCATGAGAGGTGATTGGAATTAGTTAGATAGCTGGATGAGTACATTATTGAATGAAGAAGTAGCAAGTAAGGGGTTGTTTTCATGGATGTGTTTGGGAGGAGAAGGAGGAGTCAAGCCTTGATGTGCATATGCTAAGTCAAAAGCAATGTTAGGTAGATGAATTGTTAGGGTGAATAGTAATAATGAGCTGAGCAATTGCTCAGGAATAAGAGAAGAAATGTAAATGATAGCTGGCAACATGGAAGCATGCAGGATGCGAGTTGGTCTTGCAGATCGAGTTACAATAGGATGGTTTTGGTAAATGAAAGATGTTCTCGAATACTTCAAGTTACTGTTGAAGGCAATCATGAAAAGGTGTTGGGAAAATGTTAGTTACCAAGCAAAGTTAAATGACAGACAAGGAGGTTGGGTATATACCAATAAAAGATAAATGACAGACAAGGAAGTTGGGTATATAGCTTTCCCTCATCTCAATCTTCAATTTGACATGAGTGAAATCCTCTTAAATGAGGGGCCCAACATTTGATGATTATATAAAAATATGAGATCAATCATTTTATTTTACTTTCCAAGTAGTTATTATTGCCGTAAAAAAGTATATCTTAAGCTCTCATTTCAGTTGCCAATTTTTCATGCAATGCATCTATCCATTCCTCATAAACTGAATTGCTCTTAAATATGATTTAATTATGTAAACAACAAGAAGAAAAATGATCAGATTTATGCCGAACAATTTATGCTGATCAAATTTAGGTCAGAATAATCAGATTATTCAACAAATTATTGATAAAAAACTATTTTATGCATAAAACCAAAAGATCAACCAACCATTCTACGTTCAAAAAGATGAGAGTGTAATATAAAATTGAAACTATCAACACTAAAATTGATTTTTGTATCAGCATTATTACTATCAACAAGATTCAACTTTCCGAACCTTTATTAAATAGATATGTCTTATAACAAAATTGTTATGCATCGTAAGGAGCAAAACTAAAATAGGAGGCGGATTCGATGTAGAAGTTTCGGATAATGATCGGATGAAGAGAAGCCATGAGAGCTTTCTTGCGCTTTTTTTGGAAACAGGAGTCGAAATGTTGAATGAGTTCTGAGTTGCCATAGGATGAGAAATTGATGAGGTGAAATTTGAAATTTTAATTTTGAATTAATTTCTTCACTTTAGGATTTAGAGTTCATTTTAACTGATGGTTGTTGTAACGGTTTTATCTTTTAAAAAAATTGTACAAAATGATCTTCTTACCGTTATCTGTTGTCAGTTAAGAATATTTTAGTTGGCTTTTTAAAATTAGATGGACGATGAAGTGATTAATCTTACACACAAATAAATTAAAACTTATATTTATTGCTAAAAATTTAATAAATTTTATAGAAATGAAAAAAGTTAAATAATTTGTCTTTTTATAAAACGTTTTTACTTATTTCTTTATTTTTACTTTCTTTTTATTTTTAACTTATCAATAATATTTCATATTTTAATAAAAATATCTTATTATTTATTTTCTAGAAACATTTATCATAAATATATTGTGCCTTAAGAAAAAATGCCATTTATATTGAGTAAAATTTTAATTTATAAATTTTGAAAATATATATATTATGAGTTTTAGAAAATGCATAAAGAACTATCATATTACCATAGGATTATTAAATTTAATGCTTGATGTAAATAGATTTTTAATATATGGTAAGTTAAAAAAAATTCTGTTATAACTGAGCAATGAATCTCGAGAAAATATTCAATTGAAAAACTCTTAGTCTCAACAAATTTATTGTTAAACTGAACATCTCGATGAAATTAACCCAACAATCCTAAACGTGGTCCGATCCAAGTCCAAATTAACCAAATCAATTATTTGAACCGTAGGTAGAAATTTTTGGAAACTAATTGGATGATCAAATGATCTCCAAACCTTTCTTGGACATTTCATCAGTAGATATATTATCAAATTCAAAGGAAGGAGAGCGATATCCAAACATTTCATTATTAAAATAGGGTGTAGTTAGATGCATTGCCAACCTCATCTACCAATCCAAAGGAGAGTTGCACTTTCTCCTTCAAAGGGATTTAGAGATATCCTTCTCTCTCCTTTGAACTTACCCATTGCTTTAACTGTGATAATAATTCAAAAGGACTTCCATAAGTGATATACTCCCAAGTAGAAGGACCTCAATACTTATGATAACTCATAATTTTATTTACAATATTGACCACAATCATGATACCTAAGTTTGTTATATTATCAAAGTATTCCTCAAGAAGCCGATAAATCATGGAGACCCCATCCACCTATGACAACACCTTCGATTGACCTCTTCTCAACTCATTTTGTATTGTCACCTAGCTAAAAAGTTTCCCCATAATGGTGGAAGCTTCAAGATCTATGAAAATTTAATCTAGTCTAAAAATTGTAACATGTCCATGGTTAAAGAGTATGTACTTATTAGACCAAGGAACATCAAAGATATACAAAGCTACTTGAAACCAACTAAGAAGAGGTTGTACATTACATCCTTCTACAAAGATAATTTTTTTACATATTGATTCTTTCTTTTATATAATAACTTTAATATTTTATATGGGTTCCCTTTGAGATGCTAAAGATTTACTTAAGCATCCAAAGCCATCATCTAGATATGTTATTGGGGTGACCTCACATTAAGTAGAAAAGAGAGGTATAAAGATATTGATTGATATGATATGATACATCGACGAGCAGGAAGTTACGACTTCCTAAATCAACGTTACTTAACTTATGATATGTGATTTGAGACTGATTACTAGCAACATAACATATATTATTAAGACTGATTTCTGTAGTGTTGGCGTCCAAAACTAGATACATAAAAAATATCATATATAGTCATATATCCTATCTTACTTGTATATGCATATGATATATGCTTACATAATAAATTACATAAGTAACATAATATTGTATGGTATGTATATGAAATAAGAAATGACTAATATAGGCATATGATATGACTGATAAGATTAATATAACGGTACTGATATACATGATATACATTACATCTAATATTGCTATTATATGACGTCCATTCACACACTAGCAGGTAACACTAATGATAAGGCAGATAAGATTGATGAGGATGATATCTGATGCATTGCATTTAATAAGAATAATCATGTACATGTACATGATAGATGTAGCATAATAATTATCTAATCAATAATAAGGTGTACTGATTTAAATAAAATAAAGTATAAACTGGCTTATAACTGACGAATATAGTAAAGGAGAAAACATATTGATTCTTGATATGGCTAATGTTCATTGATCATGAGTTACATTGCTTTTATTGAATTTTACATCTCATATGCAATGACATTGTTCATATTGACTACAATATGCCCTTATAGTTACATATTTTTAGGTTGGGATAAAGATTCAGGGGAGTGAGATTACAGGATCTAGGTTTTATTTTATTTTATATATTTTTGTTTATTCTTTTGTAGTTAGGAGTTAGAAAGATAGAATGATGTACTGATTTAGCTCCTGGCTATTGTATATAAATTTTGGAAAATGAATGATATTATAAATTGAAGAGAAGATTAGAAAAATTCATAGTCGCTTTCACTGATTTTTATTTATTGAAATGAGATTAGCAACTAGTAAATTAATTAACATATTAAAATAGACAATTCTTCCACATTTTTATCTAGAGGCATGACACATCACCATCCCTAAAGTTAAAATTCATGTTGACCAACATTCAAGTGGGTGTAAGACACTACTTATAATTATACACCTAACCCTGATGGTCAATAATAAGGAGGTGATAATCTTCCTTAACTCCTAGCTCATGTTGAACTCGATGGTATGGAATTAATAAGTGTAGGATCCAATATTGTTCTGATATTTAAGTAAGAAAAAAATTAAAATTATATAACTAGCTTCAAGATCTCACACGTGTTAAGGGAGGAAAATTGGGTCATAAATATACTCTCCTTGTTCAAAAACCCTCATTGCAACATCCTCCCAAGAAATTGATAGACCAACTGCCAAAGGAAGGAGTCAACATCATCGATCAGGCATCCTATTGATTCATTCCCTAAAGATACTTTCTCTTGATAGAGTACTTCTAGAGAAAAAAGAAGAAACCTAATTCATCAAATACAAGTCATTTTTTTTATTTTCTATCAACTGGATAGTGTTTAGGAAATATTGCTCAACAGCTAGTCTAAGGCGCCTAGACTGTTAGGAGGCTTAAGAGGCATTGCAGTAAATACAGTTAGGAGAGTGCGGTAGTTATTCTACCACCAAAATTCTTGCAAAAAGCATCTCAAATAAGGCTACTACTGGCCAATTATTAAGAAACATTCACAAGCATTCTCAAAAGATATGCAAGAGTTGCCAATTCCATTGCAATGTTCTCGACAACCTAGCTTGCCACTACAATCCATCATGTCACCATGGCCTTCTACCCTTTGAGCGATGAATTTTGTTGATTACTTCCCCATGGAATCACTATAGTGATGGTTCATTTTGGTAATAATAAACTACATCATAAAATGGGCTAAATTGATAGCCCCAACATAATTGTCAACTAATATTGTAAGTAAATATCTCTGATAAAAAAACCTTCAGTTGATTTGGATATCCTTTTTAACATTATTTCTAACAATGATTTGTTGTTTTCCATTGAGAAACTCATTGAACATTGGGCAAATAATAGGGTTAACTTGATGTAATCCACAACAAACAACCTAAATCTAGTGGTCAAGGAGAAGCAACAAACCATCTTATTAATAACATATTAAATAAGGAAATTATTAAAAATCTAGAAAAATTGATAGATTAATTATATTTTTTTTTATTTGGACCTATCAAACAATTTTGTTCAACATGAGTATCTACACTCTCCTTAGCCACGACAATAAAATGGTGATCCTGACATAGATCTAACACCCTAAGATGAGTATCCAGGATATAGCCTCCCTTACTTTAGAGAAAGTATATGGTTAGATTTTAAGAAATCCGGAAAGATTGATAGTCAACCATGACTGCCCCAAGGAAGGGACGGATGTTGTAGCTCACTAAGCTCAGACTCATAAGACTCAAACACAAAATATATGTTATGAATATTCAAACATCAAGAATTTTGGGTTAGATGGCTCATCTCTATGAAGAATGAATTTACAAAAAGACACTCAAACATGAGAAAACTTACACGTGACTGCAACGGAATGTACATCATAAAAATATTATTAAAAGGGTGCCATAAATTATAGTCCTCAAAAACATTGTACAATAATGAGTTGAAAAGTTTACCTTTACAAAACACTAAACTCCATCAACTAAAGAATTTGTAAAGTTTCAAAGGGATCTAGGTTGATCTTCACCATCGGGTTAATTAGCCATTTTCCTAATTATTTTTAGTTCTTTTTTCTATTTTTTTATTATTTTTTTTATTCCGAGATTAGATGCTTCTATCGACAACAGGTCTCTTTCATGCATATAATAATTGAATCAAATAACAAGAAAATACTCCACATAATATATTGATTTTAAATACAATAGAAATAATTCCAACATAATTTCTTTGCTCATAGATTGAAATAAATAATATAACTGAGCACAAAATTTGACATAGTTTTTTTATCTTAAAGCAGTCAAAATTTATAGCTAAAATAATTTAGTGTTTGTTCCAATATCATATGAACTTTATTTCCAACAAGCTTATAGTAAAAATACAGAAGTTTGACAATATGAACCTAATTACAAAAAAAATGCTTGAATGAGAGTCTAAATGGACATAAATCAAGCGATTGAATCATTTTAGAACCTTAAAGATCATAGCTAAAAGAGTTCATGTGCACATTATGTACCTAATTTACAACTAGCTCCCACCTCACAATTCTTGTTGTGCTCATAACAAAAACCTTAGTGGCCTTAAAAAAGATTTAATCTATCTTAGCTTAACATTGGCATTTATAAGCATACCACCTTATGTAGTTAGATTATTTGATCTGATAGATTATCACATCACAATACAGTCGCCCTAACTTTAGGGTATATACTGTTCTTACATTTTCCCTTTTCTTGTTAGACCTTGCTCACATTAGGTAGATCTTATCTTGCCTCACAAAATTTGATCTTAGAAACATTAGTCAGATTAAACCTAGATATTACTTAGGGTGCAGTTGATTGACCTAAATCTCACCCTACCTCCCTTTGTTTTATCACAACCACAAAACACAGATTTTATCATCTTATTGATTCCCAATTGAATAATTGGACTATCATCTCTTTGTTCCCGAGCTTCTTTTAGCCAATATGAGGCGAATTATTAGATATTTTCCAAGACTTCTCTAACACATCAATGTTAGTCTAGAGGATTTTCTTGTAATCTTAACAATTTCTAATATGAATTGAAGATTATTTTTTCTTCTTTAGGACAAATATCCACCTAAAAAATCATTAAATTTGTTCATATTTGTTTGATGATAATGTTATGCATCATTTTATAGTAGTGTGAGAAACATACTTCACTATATCCCATGACACCATAAATGATATAATTCACCTCAAGGTGTACAATGTTCATATAAAAGATTTTTGTAACTATTAAAAATATAAGAAATCTTTAGCAACATACAAAATAAAATATAAATTTTAACTCATTAATCATTTACACTGAAACCATCTCTCATGATAAATTGCAATTTTCTAAATTTTGAAATAAAATCATAAATAGATACTACATGACTTAGCACAAAGTAGATGTTATGTTAGGTACATCCTTAGACATCTTTTGCTTAGGTTGTACCTACAGTAACATTTTCTTATCTCATGATTACATGATATAATGATAGGTTTGAACCTTGTTTGGCACACTAGAGTAGATATATCTTCTTGCAAGTGCTATATTATAAAATATATATGATTTTATTTATTTTAATATTAGATTTTTTCACTTTTATTATATTTTCCTAGAATTGGAATGTGTTGACAAACTCTTTAAATTTTTTTCTTCACATTAAATAGAATTAATTTTAAAATTAATGATTAAAAAAATAATTTTATATAGAAGCCATAGGATTTCTCTTTAAGACATGATTTCTAAATATCCTAAAATAACATTTTTATGATCCATTGATAATTATACGGTGTTTTGCTGACTACTTGCCCATTAAAATTTTATACAACATAGATTAACAATCAAATATTTGGCCAATGAATACATATACATTCCTTTTGAGGCACATGTTAGATTAGATTTTTTTTCCTTACAATAAGTTGGATGATTAAAATAAGATTTGTATTAGGATTCAACATTAATTCCCACATAGTCAAATGAGTTTGCTACAATGGCTAAATTGTATGACCAAATACTTCATTCTTGGCTAGTTCATAATTATTATCTTGATGAAATAATAATAAAAAAATTTAATAAGTTGGTCAACCTAACATAAAGTTACATGTATACAATTAGGGATTTAAAGCTAATATGAACTACACAAAAGTCTAATAAAAGAAAATGTTTGAGCATATATGAGCTACTCTGAATAATTGACTCCTATAAAATAAGGGATTTAAATCTTTTAGATTTTAAAATGATCGAAATATTATTATGAACAAATGAATCTTTAATTCTCAATCATGGATAATTAAAAATAAGTTTTGGATGATTTTAAACACATGTCAAATGCAAGAAGTTACAGTGAAACTATGAAATAGAACATCTAACCAATAAGACAATAAGTTACAATAACAAATATTTTTTTATTTGAAACAATATGTATAAAAAAGAATATTGGAAGGATTCAAAATAATGCTAGAAGCAAAGGAAGTCAGAAGGAACCTTAAAATTGGTTCAAAGATTTGATTATTCACTTTGATCTGAGATAAACTTTTTATATAAATAACAGTTGTTGAGGTTCACTTTGATTTGGGATAGACTTCTTAGATAATAATAGTTGTTTGGGTACAATCTGGTAATAGAGCCCCTATAAAAACTCATAATTCAATCCGATTTAAACTTCCACATAATTAACTTTTGAAAATATAATTACTCAAAAGGGGAATTCTATATATATAGCCTTATTGAATGCTAAAAAATTCTTGGTGATCGAGAAAATTTTACGTCTTAGTTTTTCATGAAGGTCCAATACATACACATAGATAAAAAAGAATGAAAAAGATACAAAAAATTTATGTAAAATTTTGATGGAGAAAAAAACCATGAAGCTTGGCCTAATTGGAATGATCCACAATATAGATCTCTTACCCTCAATTGAAGAAGATATGATTTTGATATATGTGATACAAGTTTGTATTTCTATTAATGTGAATGAGAATGTATGAGATATAGTAGTTATATGGTTTTAGTTAGACAATAATGATTGGATGATAGTGGTACGGTGACTACAATCAGAAGATAATGATCTAATTATAGCTATTCGAGGATGGAGGTTGGAAAAGTCTCCAATAAAAATTTAAATAATATTAAGAAAAGCATGGTAGTTACTTTTCCCCTTTCATTGAAATTTCTTTAAATTCTCAATTTTTACTTCTAGCAACTTCATTGACTCCATTATTTCTATAGACATGCATCACACTCATTGCGAGGTGATAGCTCAAACCTCCTTAGGTCTCATCCTCCTACTTTGTTATTATGGCTCTCTAAATAGCTCTCAAGTTTGAACTTTTCTCTAAGAAAAGTCAAGATAAGCATGTCTATCGCTAAAAGCAAAGGTACAATATACTATAGCTTAAAAGCCAAGCCTTAGTTGGATCTATGCCCTCATGCTCGTGCTTACTACATGAAACATCCCATGTTAGTCATCATGCCCACAGTCCATCCAACACTAAACGAGCTTCGATCCCTTAGACTGCCTGCTAAGGATATCCATTGCAATCAAGTTTATGGTTACAATGACGCACAAATAACTCGCACTGTTGGCATTGTCTAGGCATACAATATATGAGGCCTTACGACAATTAACTATGGTTCTGGATCATCCTTGGTGCATCATTGAGGCCTTGCGATAAACCAAATGATAAACAAATTCATCGCAAATGATGTAAAATGCATATGGCAAAAAAGCAAGACAACTTTGAGAAATAAAATTTTATGACACCCTATATGATAACACAATGTTTATCTTGTAAATAATTTCTAACCCAGCATAAAAAAATGAAAATAAAAAGTTCATTTGTAGAGTTGGTCATGTTTTTAGTTCCCGATCCTTGTTGGCTTACTCATTTCGAAGCAATGTAATCTTTGATTCTAATTCTAAAGATCAGGGATAGCTCTCTTCCTTGTGAATCATTATCATCATAATAAAACTTAAATTTCTTTGAAATTATTTTATATTTTTCACAATTAATACATATACTGCTCTGTATAGACCAAATAAATGGAAAATTAATTGACTTCTAGTTTATTATTGTTGCCAAGGAGTTATTATTCTCAATGCCTTGCTTTTATCCATTCCTGATAAACTAATTATTTCCAACCGATTTTAACTGAAGGAGAACATCAAAGTCCTCAAACTTGTTGAATTGCTCTTAAACATGATTTAATTGTACAAACACGAAAAAGAAAATTGAAATAAAACGACTTTAATTTCCAACTTGTTAATTTTAATATTAAGACTTTAACTGAGTGGATATAATAACAAATTTAAGAGCTTAACAGAAAAGGAAAATTTATGATAGAATGCCTTAACCTAAATTGCATCAGTATGAAATTCACAACCGTTAGATTTAAGTTGAGATTAGCGAAAGAGCTACAGTAAAGCAAATAAATATAACGCATCTTTATAGAATTTTCATCAGAATAATCAGATCATCGGAGAAGTTCTTGATAAGAACAATCGCAAGCATGGATATTTAACATCCTGAAGAGCAATGAAGACACTAAAATACCTCGTTGCCGCTCCCCCTTCGACACTAAGTTCCCCGGCAGCAATTTCCGATCACCTAAGCATCACGCACCGCTCTCCCCTGCCGATCACTACTCTCTCCTCAAATTGAACGCCGACGTGATTCACCCCATTGAACTCGGCATCACTCTCAGCGACGGCGGCACCTCCACCGCCACCTGGCTGTTCGAACTCCACGACATAGACCTCCGCTGCCACCCTCACGCTCCAGGCTTCCGCGGCTTCTGCTTGATGCGGGCCTCGTCTGCGGCTTCTTCAAGGCCACATGGGTGACGAGCTGACGATGAGGATGCTTTCTACGGATGAAAGAGCACTGCTTGGGGGGCTGTGTTAGCTGTGAATATGTAAGGATGAAATGCTACAAATAAAAAATTAAAAAAAAAAATCTTTTAGAATTTAAATTTGAAAAAAGAGGAGGGAAAAAAATTTAAATCTGCAAATGGCCCCATTTCTGCCAAGCTTTTCCCATTTCTTGGCCACTTGGCAACTGCTTGCCACGTGGCAGGCAAATTTAAATTTTTTTAATAGATTTTGGGAACCATTGGGAGTGAATTGGGGCTATTTAAGCCCCATTTCTGCCAAGCTTTTCCCATTTCTTCTTTAAGTTCTCATTCCCCTTTTCCTCTTCTAATTTTTAGTTCATTTTATGTGTATTTGTTGAGTTTTTTAGAATGAACCCCGTATTCAAAGATGGAAGTGCATTTTCACCTGTGACATTGGTAAGTGATTTTATTTTTGGCGATGAAATTTGGTTAGCAAATAAATTTCATTGCTTGCTCAAGAAATAAAGTACAAATAGAGAAGATGATAAAGATATCACCCAATAATGAAAAATCCCAAATAGATCCTATAGATGGCGCTCTATAAGGTGGAGCCGTGACATTTAAATATGAACTAGTGCCTTAGCACTGAAAGGTTAACTCTACTGTAGTGCTAGGCTAACCAGTATGGTTTTTGGCTGATTCAACACTACATTATGTTGATCTGGCACAGCATGTCATTTTGCTCAATAGCTCCACTGTGGCACTATGGTTGGCATTGCGGTGTGTACAGCACTATCATATCCTCTTTAGACGCTACGGTGCTAATGAATGTTTTGTCGAGGCGTTGAATTAATTTGCAATTTTTCTGAGGCTTTGGTGCTGCACCTAAAGCAAATCTCTTATGAAATCAGTTTATAAAATGAACACCTAATAGTCCGAAAAACTCCATTTATAGGTATGTGTTAATTTTCTACACTGTCAAAAATTTAGAAGAAAATTATTATAATTGAAGCGCAATAGTTTTTATATTATAGTGAAGAGGTTTGTAAATTAGACTTATAATGATTCCTAAAATATTATTTGACTAGGTCTAAATATGAGCTATTACATGATTTGGAGTTGTAATTATTCGACGATATCTTATTTGAGGGGTTAGCTAAATTGGAGGGATCTCGAAGTGAATTGATGTCTTTTAAACATCCTTTATTTATAGATTGTGAATATTATGTTTGTTGCATTAGCAATATAATAGAAGTATCATCAAGTTTTGTGAGAATCATGTTGTTGTTGTTGATTTTTTGTCGATTGCTTTGAGCTCATGGATCATTAAGGGCCATGCCCCATATGATCTATTTTTTCACAGTACTCACAATGAAATTCAGTAATAAAACACAATGGAAAAAAATGATTCATGTAGCCAACTCCATGTAATGGAATAAAATTTTGTTGTTGTTGTTGTTGTTGTTGTACTCACAATCAAATTTAGAGTTTGATAATTTGCAATATCGGCTCTATTGATTGATTATAGTACCTATCTTTGATGTTATTTGAGGAAACTGTTAAGTATACTAGCAAGAATGGAAATATTTTTGGTTGATTTTGATGTCATTTATTGCTATGTTATTTAATGTCATTTATTACTATGTTTCTTCTTAAACATCGGGTAGAGACAACATCTTTATCGCACCCCGGGTCAGGAAGACGGTAATAGAACTGGCGATGTAAATAATTATAAAAAAATCTATTAAAAATATCACGGATTATGCGCTAAATAAAGAAGGGTACATTTACACCAAAAATAAATAACAGTTACCTCTAAAAGAGTGACACAAGGTCCATAGCCAAAAGTTTCTCAACTGATCACACCTCGAGGACAAAGCTCGAAAGCCCTACTAACAATAAATTGTAATTTAACATTCAAGATGACGCTAAATGGACAAATACCTGAAACATAAAACTTATAAATCAAACCCAAAAATACATTAGCTATTAATAACCATGCCTGCAAGATTCATGTCATAAACAACGAAGTTTGAAAATATCCAAGATAAAATAGGGTTAGGTCGATTAGAACATCAATACACATAAAGCTTCTACCTAAAGCAATCTAAACTAATAAAATAAAATAAAATTGAAATAAAATCTCCACTAAACTAAAACTAATTAAATGAGGAAGAAAATATGACTATACAACTTGATAAACACAATGAAGTCAATAAAAGAGAGGGAGGTGAGAAGAGAAGATGAAGAAGCATACTATTGAAGGAGAAAGAGAAGATTGTGAAGAAGATGCTTAGTAATTTAGACGATCAATCGGCAGCTGCGAGAGGGAGGAGGAGGGCCTTCAGTGGCTGCTACGAGGGAGAAAAGAGGAGAATAAGCGATACCCTAGCTTCTTATTCGGTTAAATGGCAAAAGGGAAGGCTGGGAGCGGCAAATAAATTGAACAAGGTGGATGAATCATGTGATTTACACGATTGGAGAGAGCGATGAGGCGCAAAAGGTGGGTGTTGTAATAACCCATATTTGACTTTGCCATTTTTTTCTAGAGTCATTATAACTCCAAATTGCAAATCGTCTTTGTCGTAGTATTTTGACTGTAATATTTCACTTACATGAATTTTTTCGTAATTTTTGAGCACCGATGAAAATCCTTATGGAATTTGTACCTGTCGGTACAAAGATTTTGAGACCATTAGGTGTCAGTTTTGCAAACTGATATTTTTTAAATATTATGATTTATTTTTTAAGTATATTTCTATAAATTTTGAAGTCTTAAAATAATTTTTCTAAATTTCATACTAAGTAATTAATTACATTAAATAGTATATTAAATAATTATATTATATTATATAAAATATCCTAAAGCACAATGTTTTTTCATTAAAATCCACTTAATCCCTAGCATTCGGCACAATAGAGAAAATGAAAACGAATTAGAGAGAAAATAAGAGGAGAGAGAAAAGAAAAACTCAGATTTGGAGGCTATGATGCGATTTTCATCCATCGACGCAGTTGAGAGATTTGTTCATCTTGCTGCAAGGAACCTTTATCCTATCTCTGATTTTAAATATTTTGAGTTTTGGCATTTTTCTGATCAAATTTATATTTTTGTTACAAAAAACATGAAGAACTTTGTTTTGGAAAAATTTTTATCGCGTAACTTTTGGTATGTTATAGAGATCATGATTATGAGTATTTATTTGAGATTTTTCACATGATAATTTTGAAAATACAGTGATTTTTGTCTACCCAAAAATTAATTTTGACGTCTAAAAATAGTAGTGTTGTATAATAAAAGTCTTAAAACATCATTTTATACAATTCCTGATATTTTGGTAATTTTCTAAAAAATATGCATTTTTATCTAATAGGATTCTTTGTTGTTTACCGTTATGATATTTTGGGCATTTTTTAACTTAAGCTCAATTATGTTTTATTTGTTATAATGCATTGAAAACAAATGTGGATATATAATTAAAATTATTGTTATAGTACTGTGATACTAGTGTGTGTAAAAGACAAGTAAAGACAGGTTGACATGTTGGTTGAAGACTGTTTGACCTGTACAAGATGGTGAGTCCACAGACTTTCCTTTAAATACTATAGTTTGGTGTTATTCTTTACTGATTCATATGATACTGATTGAGAGTTATAAGGAGATGATTATTATGCCAACGGGCAAAGAGTGAAGACTCTATTTACTGAGTTAATGGTTTACTAACACTGAAAAAAATCGTGATAGCCAGGACTTCTTACTTGTTTAGTGTGACTACTAAAATGTATATTTTTAGGCATTATTCTTATTATTGCACATTTTTATTATTACTGCATGGATTTATTGTTATTATACTATTTTACTGCTCATGCCACTAGATTGTTTCTGTTACTGATATAGATACTAAAACTATTTCATACTATTGATTCACTGTACAATAAGTATGTGACATACTGAACATGTAAAATATTAATTTGATACTGATATAAAATAACTGGATAGCATGTGTACATTCATATATGAGTTTATTATATTGATTTGATTTTAATAGTCATTATTTATGTTTTAGTTTGATACTTTATTCAATTTCTTTACTGATTGATATTATGAATACGATGATTGTTTTATAGGTTTAACACTCGTATAAGTTTATTATTTTACTGGCTTTTATACTGTAATATTTTACTGGTTATAGATTATATCACTATTGCATGCAAATTTTATTGTTTCCGCATTGATTCAATGATCATATGAATATAATTATTATGATTTAACTATTAACATGCATATTACTACTTTGCCGTACTTTGAATTTAGTTATAGGTTTTGGTGATCTACTAGGAGCAAAGAAGAAGAGGGAGTAAGCATTTGCAAACATTTCATAAGCTGAAGCCTCCGTTGTTCAAGGAGCTATATGACCTCAAGCTACAGAAGATTGGTTACTAAGATAGAGAAAATTTTTGACAGCATGTAATGTCCGGAGAGCCGAAAGGTACCATTATATATGTTCCTATTTGAAGGAGAGGCAGAGAGATGGTGGATTGGACAATAAAAAGAGAAATTTCAAGGGAAGATAAACACTGAGATCACTTAGGACGAGTTCACTATAGTATTCAGGATGTGGTTTGTACCTCCGTCAGCAAGATAACAGATGCAGGAAGCTTTCATTAAGTTGGGACAAGGGTGTAAGATAGTGATGTAGTATGAGGCTGAGTTTATTGCTCTTGCTAGTTATGCTTTTCACTTGATCCCTACTGCTGAAGAAAAGTGCTACAGGTTTCAGTAAGGGTTGAACAGAGAGCTAAGACATCTATTAGTTCCTTTACAGATTCAAAAAATTTTTGAGGTTAGGGTGCAGGCCAGACTGATAGAGATTCATTTGGCAGCACCAACATCCAGATATGAGATAGGCTCCAAATATGATGTCAGTAGGTAAAGGATCAGAGATGAACCAAGCAGAGAGAGAGAGAGATGGTGACAAGAAAAGCAGGTATAGTGATTCGAGGGGATCTGCATTAGTGCATCTTCTGGCAGCTACAGTAAGTGCATTCATTGTGGCCGACATGGAGGTCAGTGCTTTCTCTGTGGATAAAAAAGACATAAGATAGAAGACTGTCCTCAAAGGGGATTTGGAGGAAGAGCTGATTATGGTGCAGGACAGTCCAGACATACTATAGGACAAAGGACTGTCATGTCAAGAGCATATAGTGAAAAATAAATAAATAGGGTGGATAACAAAGCTGTCAGTGGTAGTCAGAAGGAGACTGTTGCACCATGTCTGACTGCACCTATACCAGTGATGGCACGTGTGTACAATTTATAGTATCTGGAAGAACAACAAACTAAAAGCTATACTGGTAAGAAATTTATTTGAATGATTGAATGACAAAGCATATCATGCATAATTGAATGACATGTAATATAATGAACTGCATAACTATATGATTTTTGATGAATTTTGATTTGATTGTGATTATATTTGAGTTTCGATTGGACGGATTTGGTTTGTATCCATTTTGTGCCCGAATTCTTAAGGGAAATGTCGGGGACAACATTTTCTTAAGGTAGGTAAATTGTAATAACCCGCATTTTAACTTTGTTAATTTTTTTTGGAGTCATTATAACTCCAAATCATAAACTGTCTTCACCATAGCATTTTGATTGTAATATTTTACTTACAAGAATTTTTTTGTAATTTTTGGGCACCGGTGAAAATCCTTAAGGAATTTGTACTTATCGGTACAAGTGAGAATTTTGGGACCGTCAGGTGTCCGTTTTGTAAACCAATTTCATCGATATTTTTTAAATATTATTATTTATTTTATGATATTTTTTTGTAATTTTTTAAGTCCTAAAATAATTTATTTGAATTTTATACTAAATAATTAATTAAATTAAATAGTATATTAAATAATTATATTATATTATATAAAATATCTTAAAGCACTTAATGTTTTTTCCTTAAAACCCACTTAATTCCTTGCATTCGGCACAACAGAGAAAATGAAAATGAATTAGAGAGAAAATAAGAGGAGAGAGAAAAAAACTCAGATTTGGTGGCCGCAGTGCGATTTTAGTCCGTCGATGCAGATGGGAGATTTGTTCATCTCACTGTAAGGAACCTTTAGCCTATTTCTGATTTCAAAGATTTTGAGTTTTTGATATTTTTTGATCAAATTTATATTTCTATTAACGAAAAACGTGAAGAACTTTATATTGGCAAAATTTTCACAGCTTAACTTTTGGTATGTTATAGAGATCATGATTATGAGCATTTTAAGTATTTATTTGAGATTTTTCACCTGATGATTATGAAAATACAGTAATTTTTATCTACTTAGAAATTTATTTTGATGTCTAAAAATTGTAATGTAATATAATAAATTTTTTAAAATATCATTCTATATAATTTCAGATACTTTGGAAATGTTCTGAAAATGTGCATTTTTGCCTAATAAGATTCTTTATTGTCTACCGTTATGATATTTTGGGCATTTTCTAACTTAAGCTCAATTATATTTTATTTTTTTGCAATGTATTGAAAACGAATGTGGGTATATGATTAAAATTATTGTTATAGTATTGTGATACTACTGTGTGTGTAAAAGCTAAGTAAAGACTGGTTGACCTGTTTGTTGAAGACGGATTGATCTGTACAAGATGGTGGGCCGACGGGTTTTCTTTTAAATACTGTAGTTTAGTGTTATCCTCTACTAATTTACGTGATACTGATTAGGAGTTATAAGGAGATGATTATTGTGCCGACGGGAAAATAGTGACGACTCTGTTCTAAGCCAACGATTACCTACACTGATACTAACACTGAAAAATACCGTGATAGCCAGAACTTCTTACTTGTTTAGTATGACTACTGAAATGCATATTTTTGAGGCATTATTCTTATTATTGTACGGATTTATTGTTACTGCATGGATTTACTATTATTGCATTATTCTACTGCTCATGCCACTGAATTGTTACTATTACTGATATAGATACTGATACTATTTGATACTACTGATTCATTATATAATAAGCATGTGACATACTAAATATATAAAATATTGATTTGATACTAGTATATAATAACTTGATAGCATGTGTACATTCCTATATGAGTTTGCTACATTGATTTGATTTCAATAGTCATTATTAATATTTTGATTTGATACTTTATCCGATTTCCTTACTGATTGGTATTACGGATACGACGATTGCTTTATAGATTAGACACTTATATTGATTTACTGCTTTACTTGCTTTTGTACTGTAGTGTTTTACTGGTAATAGATTCAACTTATTGCGGTGCTTTGTTGGGAAGAACATCTGCTAATGCGAAACATATTGCGGTGCTTTGTTGGGAAGAACATCTGGCAATGGGATTTGATACTTTCCCAGGTTGAATTTGCTTTCAACCGATCCAAAGTTCAGTCCACTTGAAAACTCCATTCAAAATAGTCTATGGAAGTAACCCATTAAATCCTCTTGATTTAATTCCCTTGGTACATTAGATTACATATAACCCCGATGGTGAACAATGAGGATTGGAGATTCAGAAGTTACACCAACAAGTACAAGGGGAAATTACTAAATAAAATGGGCATTATCTTACTTGAGCCAATAAACACAGAAAATAATTTTTATTCAAGGAAGGAGACTTTATATGGATTTGATTGTGAAAAGAATGGTTTTTACCAAGTCTATTTGGGAAGCTCAATCTAAGAGAGTATAAACCTTTCCGTATCATCAAAAAAGATCAATGATAATGCTTATCAAATAGATATGCCAGGGGGAACAATGTATTCGCCATTTTTAATGTGGCCGATTTAACTCCTTATTATGAGCCATAAGTTTTTCCAACCCCAACCGAATGACACAGAAGCTTAAGTGTAATTTCATTTCTTATGTTGTTCCCTATTTCCACTTTTATGTGTGCTGTGTGATTGTTAAAAATTCTGATTGGTTAGTAGCCTTTTAGTAAGCATTAGCCTGCTTCTAAGCTTTATAAGCTTGTAGTGAAATTGTATATATAAAGAAGGCAATTCCTAATGAAAGACAGTTTTTTAGCTTTTCTATAGTAAATAAGATTTTCTTTTTTAGAGTATCTCCTATGTATCCTGAATTCTAATTTCAGGTGGTGGTTTGATTCCAAGGAATATTCGTCCAAGGATATTCCTCCCAGGTGTTCCGTTCCAGGTGAATTCGTCCAAGGTGGCTGTGGGCGTTCTTTCTCTGTCCAATGGGATCACTTAGGCATCACAATGCCTTAATGATGTAAGAATGGATTTTGAAATCATTGGATTATCTCATCGAGATACTTATTTTGACTATGAGCACATAAAAATCAAGGTTATTTGGTCTCTTAAATAATTACATGAAATTTCTAATGAAATTTGATATCCATTTGGGCTTATATTGAGGTGTTTTTGGTGTCATTGGATTCATCTTGTCAAAACATTTATTTGACTATAAATTGCTGAGAATGGAGCTATACTAATCCTAAAGCTGCCTCCTGAAGTTTTAGATATAAATACATACAATTTAAGATTGTTGATTGCATCAAGATTCATGCTAGATCAAATAAATTTTCTAATGATGAATTAATTTCCCACCCCCTTCCACTTTTGGAAATTAAATAACTTATATGACAAGAGTTTAAATCAAAATAATTTGGTCAGCAATGATCTAAAACTTTTTTTTGGCAACTAAGAGTGGCAAATCAAAAAAAATACTGAATTTTGTTAAATTTTAAATAAATTAGATTTGTTTGAGAAAAGTGTAATATATGAATACTTTTTATTATACTAGTCCATGGCATATCAAATGAATTGGAAATCATCCCTACCAAATTTTGTCAGAATATCTTGAACTAATTTTGTTATGGCAAATATGCTACAACTTCAACATCAATTCTCAAAATTCTTTGAGTTTTTAATTAATTTAAAAAATAAAATCAATTTATTTTATTTAAGCATGATGCATTCAAAAATAATTAATTAATTTAAAAATCTTATAATATATTTCAAGGGATGATGAATATTCTCAAATTTCTTGTATCATATTCAACAATCAAATCATCAATTTGCCGTCATTAATGTGCTTATGAGTTCATCACATATAATACTTTTTAGATCATATGTCAGATAAGGGTTGTGTCAAACACTTAGTGCTATATTATCTAATAAAAAATTGATTATGGGATGGTGCAATCTCTATCACCTGTTGAAGTACCTCTGAGGACCACTATATATAACCTCTAGAATGTCCATATTGAAACATGTAAGGAGGGTTTACATACATTGCACTCAAGTCATAACATTTATATAGTTAGCACATGAAGATCACTATTTACATCAAAAACATTCAAAATATTTAAATTAAATAAAAAAATAACACCTTCTCATTACAATCTCTAAACCCTATCTCCATGGCACTGGTTTGATGCACGCTCCACTAGACATGACGATGCCCAAGCCTTGAAGCTCACCGCACTTTGCGCCTATGAAAGCCCTAGCCTGTAAGCTGCACCTTACTTTGACCCATCGATGCCCTCATCTATGAGCTTTCATGCAATTTCCTTTTATGGACCTGTCGATGCCTCGCTTGGAAGCTCCCGATAGTGGTCATCGATTTGTTTACGTAACATTAGTGACAAGTCAAGCAATGTGCCAGATGCGTGCTATGTGTGGAATCTTATTGTGTTGATCAATCGAGTTGTTTTATTTCTTCAAACATCAAGTTTCTCGTGCTCACTGGGGGGTGTGGAGGGTTTACCCTCTGCTTGGGTTTGGGTGCAATGTACTCGAATGCCCCGACGCTATGTACCCGAGCACCCCTGTGTTATGTTCTTGAGCGTCCCTGTGCTGAGCAATGGAGAGCAGAGCACTGTAACAATCTATATACGGCACCGTAACGGATCAAGACAAAGGTTTGAGCTCCGCAGCATCCCAAGCGAGACGAATTGGACGGTTTTCTTTCTCATTTTTTTGAAGGGTTGCATCCCTTTGAGTTATTTACTTGACTTTCTCTTGTATTTTTGAGAGGTTAGAGATTGAGATCAGTGCATATAAGAAGAGAAGCAAGGAGAGAGCGAGAGAGAAGAGAGATCTGTACTTATTTCTCCCAATTTTCATAGTGGATTTGTTGGTGTGGTGTGGCTCCTTGGTTTTTCCTTATTTTGGATTTTTCCACATTAAATTCTGGTGTCTTTTATTTTTCCACTATTTTTACTTTCTTTCTTGTTTAGTCATTGTGGTGTTTACTCCTCATCCCCAATAACGAGATTTGGCGATTGTTCGCCCCACGATTCGCTTACTCTGTTAACAAAATGTTAGATGGTGTAAATAGTGAAATTTAAGATTTAAATATATAATGCTAATATTTTGAGTGTTATGTATGCAAATCCCCCAAATTATAAATAAACCCTCATTTAGTTCATTAAGGAGTATTTTTCCAAGATAGCTCAAATCATTTGAGAAAGTCTACTTGTAAACTCAGCATCAATTGCCATAGCAATCAAATATACATTCAGCAGTAATATCCTCTCTTAAATCTCATAAAGCATTCCCACCTGCAAACTCTTGCTAGGAGGAATCCTTAAAGTGGCAACATTAGACCTAAAGTTCTTCTGCAAAAACCTGTACAAGTTATTAATTACCCATTTCCTGAAACCCCCATTCTTGTTACTGGCATTCAGAATTATTCTACCATGCACAAATATCACATCCTTGCATGATGCACAATCCATCATCTCAACCTGCTCAGCATTCTCAGCTATCTCCTTGATCACCCCTACAATTGAACTCACATATTCTTCTCCATCCATTCTGTGTTGGTCCATGTAACCATACTGAACTAGGCATCTGTAGATCCCCTCTGGGCCAAGCTTTGCGACAATGAACCTTTCCTCAGGAAGCATAGTTCTTATTGGAAGAGTTCTTACAGTAACAAACACTGTGACCTGGCGGAGTGTGCCTACATGCTTCACATAATGTCGAATAATCGGTGGGATTCCATTCATTAGACCAGTGCAGAAGAAGTAAACTCCCGGGACTCGAGTGCTGGTTTCAACAAGCTGGTTTAGTTCTTGTTTGCTCATTTTATTTCCATCTTCATATTGACTCTTCTTGCTTCTTCCATATGTCCATGAGAGGGTGATAACCAAGAAAAAGGCTGAGATTGCAAAGGGGACCCAACCTCCATGTGCAAGCTTGTTCAACAATGAGCTCATGTACACGCCTTCCATGCTGAGATAAACTGTCAGGAACATCACCACCAAAATTATGTTTGTGTCCCATATTACAAGCATCAACACAGACATTAGCACTGTTGTGATGAGCATTACCCATATCACAGCCACACCTACATCATCAAAATTATCATATAATCCTTAAGAAACATCTTATATGTGATGCAAAAGTGCAAAAATAACCTACCAAATGCATTTCCGATCTCCGCTCCGCCATCGAAACCGACTGTGATTAGAATGCACACAAACATTAGAAAGTAGTTCACCTCAGGAGAGTAGACTTGTCCCTCATGCTTGCTTGAGGTATGGATCATTGTCACACGGGGAAAGCAACCGAGAGTAATGGATTGTCTAATGATTGAGAAGCTTGCAGATATGAGGGCTTGGCTTGCAACAACAGCTGCAAGAGTTGAAATGATAAACATAGGCCAAAATATGGGTTCAGGAATAGAGCTATAAAATGCAGTGCTGATTCTATCAGGATTCTTGATCAGGAATGCAGCTTCACCAGAGTATGCAAGGATCAGAGCAGGATACACAACCAATGAGTAAGAAAGCTGCAAGAATAAACTATAATGTTTAGCAACTATGATGAAACGATTTAGTTCTTAGAGAATGAATTGAAGGCTAAACTTAAGTATTATATTGCCTGAATTCCTCTCTTGTTAAAGTGACCAAGATCAGCAAACATGGCTTCAGCTCCTGAAAAATTAAGTCTTTGTTATAACTTTTTTGTAGAGATCACCTACGTAGAGATACATGGAAATTAAGGAAAATACACTAACCTGTGATGCAAAGAGGAATTGCACCTAAGAGCTCCCATCCCTTTCTGTGGTTTCTTTGAAAGAAGTAGAAAATGTAGTGAGGTGACAAAGCTTTTAGGATTGATGAGTAGAATTTGATGATGCTGTAGAGTCCAATCATGGCAGTGAATGAGAACCAGAGGACCATAATATGACAAAAATGAATAACAGTCATGTGGATGAATGATTTTAAATAATAAATTATTATTATTCATTTTAGATAGTAGTCAATTAGGGGTGTAAGTGAACAAGTACACCCGATGAACAACTCGATGCTATTTCGTAAAAGGCTCGCTTATATTTATTCATTTATATAATCGAACAAGCTAAAATATAATTTTAAAACCTACTATATAAATGAGCAAGTCTTGATACTAAGAGTCTGTTTGAGGCGGCTGTAATGTTTTGTAAAGGTGGTTGTAAATTTACTGTAGGGAAAATAACTTTTTCGAAAGCTGTTGTAAAAAATAGCTTGATAGCACATAAATTTCTTAAAAGAAATAAAAAATAGTACTCAAATAGAAATTATGGTTGAGATTTGAAAGCAAAGCAATAAAAAAGTTATCTCAAATAAACCCCGTATCACTTATTTATATTGGAGAACAGCTTGTTTTATTTGTTTAACAACTTACTCAAAACTCAATAAAATGAATTAGTTATTTGATTGCTTATTATATGTTCTTACTTTAAACATATCATATACACTTTAATAATTTAGTATTTATTAGAGGTTTAGGCATTATGAAAAAAAATCAAATAATTGCTAAATATATAGATTTAAATCTTTTCTAATTAATATTTAAACTTCAATTAGCTAATTAAATGATTTGGATATCCAAAATATAGTATTTTCTTGTTTTGTTAAAATAGATCACCAAACCATCCTATTTCACACAAATTAGAGTTCTAATGTGATGTCACATCATCAATAAAATATATTGATGGACAAAATGTTAAAATGTGATATTTTGGTTATCTTACACTGTTTACGTCGGCAAATGACTTTTATCTAGCTTATGCTGAGTTTAATTGATTTTGGGGTCACTAAATACAATTCTAGATTTGCGTTCTGGTGGCTACCCTTAAAGAGAGGGTTCCGAAGATTAAGGTGAAGAATTAGACACAACAACAACAACATCAAGCCTTTATCCCAATACGTGGGGTCGGCTATATGAATTTATTATCCTACTATATGGAGTCAGCTAAGGAGAAGAGTTAGAGATGAGAAAAAAAATGTTAAGAAAGGCATTCAAATACAGGCTCTTACATCCTTTGATAAGATCCTCATCAATTTTGATTCACTTCAATATGAAAAAGGAAATCAACCAATTCAATTACATTTTGCATTCTCTAGCAATTGTTTGATTCTAGGAACCCAATGTTTGATTTTTAATATATTTAGAAGGTTGTCAAGTAACAGTGATTTCTTACTAGATGAATTTAGTTTCAAGTTAGCATACTAATAGTTGGTGCTTGTATGATGACTAAAGACATTAGAGTCTAGCTAATGGTTTATTTGAGATGATTGTAACATTTTATAAAAATAGTTATGAAGTTATTATGAGAAAATCAACTTTTTTATGAAGATGTTATAGGCATTATAAATATATTCTTTTTTTTTAAAAGTAGACAGTTGTTTTATTAAAAAGCAACTTTCATCTTTTTTTTTTTGAAAAGTAGTAAAATAATAGTAGTAAATAAAAATTTATTTCAGTTGTCAATTCTTCATGCGCTGCATCTATCCATTTCTCATAAATTTCCAACTATAAACTGAAAGAGATCATCAAAGCTCTCAAACCTGTTGAACTGATAGACAACAAGCACAAAATTGAAATAATGAGGCTTTAATTTCCAACTACTTAAAATAAAAACCTATTGCATGCATATGACCAAACGATCAACCGCCCATTTTGCATTCAAAAGAAGAGTGTAATATAAAATGGAAACTATCAACACTAAAATTCATTTACTTTCAGCATTATTACATATCAACAAGATTCTACTTTCAGAACCTTTATTAAATGGATATGCCCTATAACAAAATTGCTTTGTGCCGTAAGCAGCAAAACTAACATAGGACGTATCATCATCATCATCATCATCATCATCATCAACTGTTAAGTCCAAAAATAAGCCCTTCAGAGGGCATTTTCCTCTCCTTTCCGTCATCACCAGGACCGAAATAAATCTTCTTCATACTCAGAAACACCTGGCAAGTCAGCAAACTATCAGATCCCGCCTGATGCGCTTTCCCCACCGCACGCTTCACGTGCAACTTCTCCGCCACCTGCTCCAGTCCCCCGTAAAGCCCATCACAACTTCTCATCACGCACTTCACATCATATATGCGGCCACCAAAAAAACATTTTGTCAGCGCCATGAACTCCTCCATCGTCTCCGGCAGCCTCACCCGCATCCTCGTCGTTAGCTGAAACAGAGCTTTGAACAAGATAGCGAAATCATAACATCCGTGGAATGCTACCCACGTCGCTTTGGAGAAGTCCCCGACGAGGCCCGCGTCAAGCAGAAGGCGCGCGAGCCAGGTGGAGGGGATGCCCAACTGTCGATTCCGGGTAAGATTTATCCCAGAAGACTCAAGCAGGGCGATCGAGCCGGGAGCGTGCGGGTGGCACCGGTGGTCGAAGTCGCGGATTTCGAACTGCCAGGTCGCGGTGGAGGTGCAGCCGTCGCTGACAGTTAGGCCGACTTGAATGGGGCGGATGACGTCGGCGTTCAGTTTGAGCACAGAGTAGCGCTCGGCAGGGGAGAGCTTCGCGTGATGCTTCGAGTGTCGGAAAATGCATCCGGGGAACTCAGTGTCGAAGAAGACGAAGGGTGAGCGGCAACGGCGAGAAAATTGGATGAAGGAGGCGCATTCGATGTAGAAGTTTTGGATATCGACGTGACGAAGAGCAGCCATGAGAGCTTTCTTGCGCTAAGTTTGGAAACAGGGAGTCGAATGAGTTCTGAGTTGCGATAGGATGATATATATATAGATATGTATATAGATACAGATATGCATATATTTTGTTTGAGATTCTCTGCTAACGGCAATACTTTATTTTAAATTTGAAATGCCTCGTTCACAATTTGAGAGAATTGAGTGACAGTTATTGTAACAGTTTTATTTTTTTAAAAAAATATGTCAAGGAATGAAAAATGTTAATAAAATATTTTTGTGGCTTCTTGGAATAAAATAGATTATATAGTAACCTTATGTTAATAAAATTATAAAAATGAAAAATCTTAAATTAATTCGTACTTTTATTTTAAAAAAACTTATTTTTTTATTTTTATTATTAATAGAATTTGAAGTTAATAAGAATATTGTTAATTTATACACTGGACATCAAGCTATAAAATATTCCAGAAACGATGAAGCTTCATGATTTATGAAAATTTAGTTTTTATTTCATGTCATTTGGGTTTCTAGGGAAGAAGTTATATTGCGTAGAACCTACGACTCCAGATTTTGGCTAGTTGCTGGAATTGGGATGGTCGACCACCAACATCTTCCCAACCCTAAATTTCACTCGAAATAAAACTTTACAAATATATCCTTACTCTCATAGGCACTTAAGAGAGCCACCCATCCACCAATTTTATCATATCAATGATCTATGCCCACACCCAACACCATCCCACTTGCATTAGGATTACCTTAACAACTTGAAACAATTAGTCAAATCATTTCATTCTAAGAGTAGTTTGAGACATCATAACAATCATCAAACTCTTCTTATTAGCCAAGTGTTATAAAAATACTTATCCTTCATTGGATATGCAACCCAAAACTCCAATATAAGAGAATTACTAAGCTAAAAATAATATATACAAAAATTATTTTGCAAAGAACAATATAAAAAACAAATTAAAATTTCCAATAGAGAATAAGAAAAAATCATCAAAAGACAACTCAACATAGATTTTCTTGATTGATGAACACTTGAATCTTTATAATGAACTACTTCAAATTTAATTTTTAAATTTCTATATTATTCAAAGTAAATCTTCAATGGGCATTACTCATTTTTCTTCCACAATGGTGCATCTGAATGTGCCACATTTTCTTCCCCTCCTCCATGGATGATTCCAAGAAGGCTGATCAAAAGTGGAATGAAATCGATTAAAGAGGCAACAAAGCAGGATGATTCTAAAGGATACTAGGAATGATGAGCAAATACTTGAGGATATGCTCAACTCGAACAAGCTTCTTCCTGGTAACTATTAAGACAAATCTTAGAATTGATAGCCATTTTTCCTTCTTGCTCTTACTTTAATTAGTTATATGTTAAAGTCAGTGATGCTTATCAGATAATTTAGATCAAATCTTTTGACCATTTACCTGAACACAAGTGGTGGCAACGACTAAGAGACTGTGATTTATTTAAGATTTTGTCTTAATTTATCCAAGTTGAAAGCTCCTTTGCTTCACATAGTTACTGGAAAGGGGCGTGAATTTGTTTATTGGATGGAGGAATTTGATGATGATTACAAAATGGTTGAAATTTTGTTTCTTTTGTTTAGTGAAGATACTTATTTCACAGTGATTACATGCCATGATTATGTAAAATTCAACTATTGCAGGTTTTACCATCAATGGACTCGGATGTTGTTTTGTGCAAATAGTGCAATCTGAGTGGAAATTGACATAGAATGGATACTGTGAAATTTTAGCTCTTTGATTGCAGTTACAATTATGTTCATTGAAAACAGGCAGTGAGCCTTATAAGGTATATTTTAGTCATACTTGATCAATAACGTAGATATCCCATATTCTCACGGCATTACCATCAAACTCACTATGATATTGGTGTGATATTGGAGTAATCTGATTCTTGTGATATATGTATCTTCATATTTAAGCATTAGGGGGCAGCAAAAAAATTTATTGGAAACTCTTTAAACTTAGGTGCAATAACATAGTGAGTTAAAAATCTTTGTTAAGCTAACACATCATCAAACACATAATTATTAAGCTCACAATTATGCTTAATCATTATCATCGCACTTATGCTTATAACATGCAAGGAGTATAAAGGTTTAGCGCTATTGTTGGAGTGTGTTTGTGTATTTAAATGTGAAATTTTTCTTTTTTTTCATTTTCTCATCAAACCAATATACATCATTCATTTACACTTTCGTTAACTTTCATCAAGAATGAAGATTGGTTGAGCATGTGGCTTAATATTAGATTTGATGAGATCTTGGGCAGCATTTACATATTAAATTGAATGGTTCTTTAACTACTTCATTTAGAACCTTTAGGTAATATTTTATTCAATAATCACCAACCAAATTGAAATTAGATATTGCATAATATTCCTGCTAGTTTTTTGTATTTATGCAATATCT